>JAOWBH010149725.1:0-31974 GCA_028566215.1 Silene coronaria | reverse complement strand
TTTAAATCAATTTTTTAATTCTTAAAACCAAAACCCTTATTATAAATTTATTACTTTTTTTTTTTTTTTTTTTTTTTAATATAGAGGTGAAATTTAGTGATTATTATATTAGGTGTGTATTGAATAAACCCGGTAAATACATAATCCCTCTATCTTTATAAATTAACCCCATGAATCCACTTTTTCCCTCACAAAAAGTGGGCCAATGGGGCTAATTCATAAAAATGGAGGGAGTATTACAGTAGTATGTTAATATCATATACTAATCTCTTTTTTTAGTTTGCAGACTTCCGATTCATGAAAGTACCATCTCAAACCAATTCATTACCAAAATTTTATTGAGATATATAAGTTTGACATTTCATATTATAGCTAACAAGCCAACCATATAAGCTCCTTTGATTAGTTTTATAATTCAATAATTCATATTGCGAAAACCAAATTGGCTGGAAAAAAATGAACTTATCACATACTCAGAAGATCATTTGATACAAAATTTTAAAAAATTGAAAACTTTTGAACATGGTAGTATTTTGTGTTGAAATGGAGTTAAACAAATAAGTCTTACGGCACTTCAAAACAGTCGTAGTAGCAGAATAAGGGCACATTAACACCTTTCATAATAATTTAAAGAGTATATGTTAAATGAAAGTTTCAAATATATACTCTGTACATTTTTCGAGAAAGAAAAATATGTAAACTGAATGGAGAAATTAAGTAGAAAAATTTGGTTAAGAGAAATAATACTGATTTAACTGGTTACTGTATTTTATTTGTTCTCACCAAATTGTATATAATTATATAAATATTGGTTCTCACCAATTTGTATATAATTATGGATATTATTATTGGCTCAACGGCTCAACCCAAATAATATTGCTTCTTAAACACACAAAGAAGTACTCGACTCGATCTTTTGTGTTCTGTATTCTTGAGCGAGTTGCTAGTTGACTTTATGTATTATAATTGTAATACGTAGTCAATGCTCAATAGCAACTTGAGTTTTCATTTGAAGAAGCGCCATAGGCTTGACGACCAAACCTTCGTTACTGTATAAAAAGCATTTGATTTGATGAATGAGGGGGATTCACATTTACTAGTATACATCAATACATCATTAATTCCTCTTCAATGATGAACTAGTAAAGAGGAATGAATGTCAGTTAAACACAATTATCCTACAATTATCCAATAAGACGGTTGTAAAGTGTACCCCTTATTAGGCCATACCGAATTCTTGTACCAACAACCTAAAGAGGTATGTATATTAAAACTCCCTCTATCTTTATGATATCACATACTACCGTGTACCTCAATAATCAATATATATGTTCGATGAATTGATGATCTTAGACAATCTAGCGTACATATAACGACTATTCTTGATGATGATGATTCCGGTTCCTTAATCATCTTTTTACCTTCATTTTACAAAACTATTAGACTATGTATGTTGTTAGCTCATTTTAGGAGCTACATTCAATGTCTACAAATTGTAGTCTAATGACTTAAATTGTTTTTAGGTTTGGCGGCCCATTTCAACTAGCTTATTTAAGTATTTAACTACGTAGCTTATTTTGACGTCTATTTCAACTAACTGATTTATTTTGTAAATGTTTGATAAATTGCCTAGCTGGAACACACACAAAAACTGCTATTAGTTTTGGAAAAAAAAAAGAGGTAATTTTTCATTTTTTGGTTCAACATTTATCAGTGGTTAATTAGCAAAATAATACTCCTGTCAAAGATAATATTTTACAGAGCACCAAAAATTGTTTACCATTGAACTAGATTTACCAAACTTTAAATCCTTTGTTCTGATTGGGGAATTTGGAGGGAAAGGAAGGGAAGGGATTTGAAAGGACTAATTTCTTTTGTTTGGTTGGCAAATTGAAGGTGGAGGGAAATTGGATCCTTCAAATTCCCTCCTACAAACAAAATTATCTTCCTTCCAACAAAAGAAAAATTTGGAGGGAAAAATTCCTCTCATCATTTTCATTCCCCCTCTTTCCCTCCCCACTTCCCCTTGGCCCCTTCCTCCCTTTCGTTCCAGTTTTTGTATCTAAACAAGGCCTAAAACTAATTAGTTATTAACTCCTTGGATTTTAACTTTTAACTACCTTTTAAACTATTCCTTCCATTCTGCGCTATAGTTATCTATTTCCATTTTTGGGCATACGAGTTAATTGTTATCTAATTTCATTTTCAGTAAGCTCGCATCTTTATGAAATATGTAAATTACAATGCTACCCTTAATGTTTTCCTATCCTCACCCCCACTACCACTGCCATGACATAACAACCACGAGGCAGTAGCCACCATTGTCCTAATTTTAACCACCATAAGCCATGTCCAACCAACCTCGTCCCTCTTTCATCTTACACCACATCCCCCACTCATCTTAAAGCACATCCACCCATTGTCACTGAGTTCTTGACCCATCCAAACTAGCATCAATGAGGGCGGTACCAACAATAGACGATGAAGAAGTGCATATATATAAGAGACAATAAATTCCCCACCAATTCCAAACAATCCAAATCCATTTCAGAAAACTCACATTTGAGCGAAACCCAAACTTAATCAACCTCTTATTGGCTGGAGCTCCTTTTCAGGTGATTAATAAAGAGGATGAAGTACTCATTTTATTTCATGGATGAAGTATTCATGTTTTGGGTGAGAAATAGTAAAAAAAGAGAGAAAATGAAGAACTGAGATTTACAATTTGCAATTTAAGAGTCAATGGTGTTAGAAGTTGGTCTAACAACGGAGGTCTAGACGCTGTGAGCAAAAAATGATAGGAGGATATTATGGTCTTTACAACCATTGCCTTGGTCTTTGAGTAAAACTAAATAGATAACAACTCATTAGGACATAAGGCCGAATGGTCGATAGGGGCTACTTTTTAAATGTTTCAGTTAGTTTTACAAAAACATAGCTCTAAAGCAAAATTCAAGAACTCTTCTATAAGGTTTTATGACAAAACACAAGAGAACTGGAGGATGGAGGTAGCTCAATATAGACCTATCGACGACCACTCATGCCCAAGCCAACATTCAACATTTCTTTCCTGCCCACCCTAGATCGCCAACCATCTGTCCTCCCCTCCCAAGATCACCACGCTCCCTCATCTTCCCCTCTCACCTATTGCTTCCCCATCTTCTTCCTATTTAGCTCTCCTAAAGTCCAAAGTAGCTTGCGAGTATTTCAAAAGTAATAAAAATCACAAGAACCGAAGCATACATTAGATTGAGCCAATTCAGATTACGGGTCATATTCATGAACATATCAAAACAAATCGAAACACATAATTCAAATTGGTCAGTTTTACGTAATCTACTTTTCATCATCCATAAGACCAAATAGAAAAAGTTGCTACAAAGAGCAAATAAAAAATCTAACCTTTCTTTGACCAAAGTGAGGAAACTCATCCTCTAGCTTCTTTGATGGCACTGCTGCTCCTCATTTTTCTTGAACGATGCAACATTTTTCTTGAACGATGCAAGTCCACAATATCTATAGCACACAACTCTTCCACAAGCCTAAACAAGTTTTTCTTAGAAGTAAACATCATGCTTCAGCAAATGGTGCCACCCAAACCTCTTCCACTTTTACAAGCGAAAGCAAACCCTTGATCCTAACACTATGTCATAAACTCATTACAATCGAAAGCAAGCCTGAACAAGGTTTTCACTCTTTAAATGTAAAACACCTGCATCAAAATTAAAAATATATCAAATTTATGATAAGTTGAAGAAGTATCAGGGATAGAAAATAATACACAAAATAGGATAGAAGATCCCCTCTCTTACAAAACCGTCTTTGCTCATATCCTCCGACTAATAATGTTTTCCACTAATACTCCTTAAAATTAAATAAATGTTCTATATTAAGCTGTATAATTTTTATACTACGATCAACATTTGTAAGGAGAAACGAGTGATCAATGTCGATAGTATCATTTTGAACGCTTTGATACTTGGGCACCTAAATGTAAGATGAGATGCATTCCCCTCTTTGTCAATATATCAAAATGCATATTTTTTTCTGTTATTTCAGAAGAAGTATCCATAAACCATCAAAGTAGAACACAAGTCAACGTTGCCCAATAATAAGGAATGAGTGATATATATGGCCCTATCCAGCTTGTTCTTCAATTATTAGGTCCGTTGGTTAAAAGCAAACTTTCCAGGTTCTCTACTCTCAAAGATGATGTAAATGCCATAAAGATTGAATTGCAGAAAATCTCAGGTTATTTAATAAATGCGGAAGTGAGAGCCGAGGGAGATGACGCAGCCAAAGTTTGGGTAAACCAAGTTAGAGAGTTCGCTTTTGACATAGAGGATGCCATTGAAAGGTATCAACTATTGCTGAAGGAAGGAAAACGTTCCAGGATCAAACATTACATATTAGGAGATATCAAAAATATGGCATCTACCATAAAATCCTTGCGCGAAAATGCAAGTGGTATTGCTGGAACAGGGGATCGATATAGATTTATAAATGATAATGGCACTCAGCACGGTCAAATAAACAATCAAGGCATCTTAAGGCCGACTTTGAATAACTGTACTATGACATCGGGTTATGAAGTTGTTGTAGACGAAACTGCTAAAGGAGAAATCGTAGATTTACTTGGCTTTCAAAATGCTACTAGGACACCCTCAACAGTAGCAGTGGTAGGCATGAGAGGACTAGGAAAGACGACTGTTGTTGAAAGTGTGTACTATGACAAGACAATACGGTCTCAATTTCCTCTTCGTGCCTGGATTCCCATGCCCGAGTGCAGACAACAAGATGCAATTATAAGGAGCATGATTGTGCAGTTTTCTAGTGCAACCAATAATAAAATTGTAGTTGATGGCATGGATGAGAGGTCCTTACTATCTCAACTTCAAAAGTATATTCAAGGCAAGAGGTAACATATTTCAACCCTCAATACTTCTTTGGCTACATGTTGCGGAGGTCTTTCCTCTATGGGAAAGATATTTTAACTTTTCTTTTGGGCAGAGGCTGACGCCACGGAAGAAAATGCTAATGCCATGTATACAGATAAGAGAGCCATATATTTAAAAAATTAAAATATCTTCAAAAAAAAAAAAAAATCTATGTACAGTTTTGAAAATGTATCTTTGAGCATTCCAAAATGTACCTAAGAGGTTTTTGGAATGTATCTAACAAATATTTTAAAAAGAATTTCATCCACATTAAATAAAAAACACTTTTACATTTAAAAAAAAAAAAAAAAAAAAAAAAAAAAAATCAGGGACATCTCAAAATATTGTAATGCACTAGAGGAAACATATTAAAAATAATCTTAGCTATGTTTCAGCACAGTCAAGTACACTTCCTTAGAAACAATCTTACGAACGTTTCAAAACTATTAGAACCTTTTTAAATAAGTAAAGGTGCATTTTAAAACTGTTCTTACCTAAGGCATTGTTCTTAGTGGAACTTAACCCCCGGCAGGGATAAGTTCCGGTAAGAACACTACTTTTGGTAAGAACGCTGAAATCAGTTTTAGAATGTACATACTTTTCACTGTTATAAAATGCTCAAACAGTAATTTGATATGTCCGTAAATTTTAAAAATGTAATCGTTGTTCTGAAATGTACGTGATATTATTTTTTTTTAAATGTTACTGTGATTGTTTTTAAAATGATAAGATGCATTACAAAGACCTCTTATATACATTTGCTAACATTCTAAGGTACATTTTAAAATAATATTTAAGGCTTTGGCTATGAAAACAAATAAGAATACTCTGTTTCTATGTTTTCAAAAACATAGTTACGAGGCTTCGGTTATGAAAGCAAAAAAGAAAAAATGCCAGATTTGAAATTAAAAATGTAAGAAATTTTCTCACTTACCCTATTTGTGCAAAAAAACTTTTATAGTACATAAAACTTGGTTAAGAGTTCCAAGAGCATAATTCTTTTATAAAACCAAATATCTCGTAAATACGGTAAATTTGATAAAAAAAAAACAATCAATTTCTGATCTCGTAGCCGGGAGTCATGGTAGTTCAAAGTGTGTTTGGTAAAAAAAAAAACTTAACCGACAACAAGTCCCAACCACGAGTTTAGAGAACGGTGATTTTTTTGTTCAAATCGAAGATCTTGTCATGACGATCAATTTGCAAGAAAAAATATTACGGTTTTCAAATTTTGTAACCAATAGTTATGGACAATCAAAATTTCTTTGCACAAAAAGTGGGGCGTATGTGAGGAAACTAAATAATATAGGAGTATCAGTGATAAAATCCCAAAATTTAACATTTTGCTCTCGTTACCCCATTAGCATAGTTAAGGAAAAGTTGACACCTTTCGTAACTATGTATTTCCAAACTTAAAACTTCTACCTTATTTACATCTGAAGCGAAAAAAACATAGGGTTACAGAGATGCCTTTCATAAAATGTGGCCTTCATCATAGCTTCATGTATCCAACATCTGCGTGTTCTTCCGACTTTTATCAATTTTCATTCCCTTTTGAACTTTTTTATAAGAGTGCTAAACATAGGCACATATAAAAATAATATGGATAACATTAAGGCGAGGGATGAGCTTAGGAATTTCGTCGAGGAGAAGAGGAGCCCATGAGTAAGTTTGGAGGAAGCTAAGCACAAAATGGCTAGCAGCAAAATGAGTTAGAGAGGGATTTTATTAAGAAACACGAAACAACGTTTTTCCCTTTGGAAAGCACAATTTTGTAGTAAAATTAGGAGTTCTGAAAAATACAATTGCAAAAGATAAATTATCATTTTTCCTTAATGAACATCTGGACTCTTGAACACAGAAACCGACTGCATATTGCTCCTTGAAA
Source organism: Silene coronaria (assembly GCA_028566215.1). Classification (NCBI taxonomy): domain Eukaryota; kingdom Viridiplantae; phylum Streptophyta; class Magnoliopsida; order Caryophyllales; family Caryophyllaceae; genus Silene; species Silene coronaria. The sequence continues at coordinate 25,149 of JAOWBH010149725.1, read as the reverse complement.
TCATGCATAAACTGATATTTATTTTCGTAGAATCTATGGCACAACTGACTTCGTTTTGTACCTTCTAATACCGTGAGTTATATATTCTGAACCTTATAAAGTCACTAAATAGTTGAAAATTTCTCTCAGGTACATGGTTGTATTTGACAATGTTCAACAAGAGGACACAGATCTGACAAAGCATATCAGGGGCTTGTTACATGCTAACAAAGAAAAAAGCAAAATATTAATAACTACACGTTATGAGAATGAAGCGCATGCATGGTTAAACGGATTAAGTAATGCTTTGTACAAACTCAAACCTTTACCTTCAAACAAGGCTTGGGAGCTTTTCTTGAAAAAGACGTTTCAGGGATCTGGTGTAAGATGTCCTTCACCATTGCATGATTTAGCTAGCGGGATAGTAGAAAAATGCGGAGGAGTGCCTCCTGTTATAATTGCAGTTGGTAACCTGTTATCCAACAAAGCAAATGACTTCAATGAATGGAGTAAGGTACATAATGCTCTTGGGTTTTACTTATATTCAAACCGCCAACTATCAGAAATGTACAGAGCCTTTATGCAAATTTATTATGAAATGCCCTTTAACCTCAGACCCTGTTTTCTGTACTTCGGGTTGTTTCCAGAAAATTACCCCATAGGCCGAATGAGACTACTTCGATTATGGATAGCAGAGGGTTTCATAGAAGCAGGAAGACACGACTTAACGCTTGAAGAAGTTGCGGAAGAATATATGAATGAGCTGATCAATATGAGCATGGTTGAAGTCAAATCTAGAGATCCATCAGGAAAAGTCAAAACCTTGGGTGTAGTAAGCAAATTCTTACATGAGTTGATTTTATCGAAGTTGGATGAATTGAGCTTTTGCAAAATACTTTCACCCAAAGGTTCTTTTGGAAACGAAAAATCTAGGCGCTTGTCCATTTACAAGGATCATGAGTCCCATGCACTTGAACTGGACAATATTAGAAAGAGCCCTTCGAGCATTCGAAGCCTTTTATTAGAAGACGTAGAACAACCAATCATGGAAAAGGTCTTTCATAACAGATTTTTGGAGAGCATAAGTTTGTTGAAAGTTCTTGATTTGATTAATGCTCCTATATATCTTATTCCCAACGAAGTTGGTACACTATTCAACTTACGCTATTTAAGTTTGAGAGGCACGGGAGTTTCAAGAATTCCTAAAACCATAGGTAATCTTGAGAATCTCCAGACCTTGGATTTGAAACACACCTGGATTACTGAACTCCCAAAAGAATTTATCCAACTTCATAAACTGCGACATCTTTTAGGATACCGTTATGAGTATAATATGTTATATGAAGCCCACTGTAAGAAAATCTACGGAGTGAAGATACCTGAAGGGTTACTGGGAAAATGCTTACAGCTACAAAAACTTGCATTTTTAGATTTGAATGCTGGACTTAGAAATTGGGTGACGCAGTTGAAAAACCAAACGCAACTAAGAAAGCTGGGAATCATAGGGCTCAAGTCGTATGAAGGGAATGCTATGTCTTCTTTAATTGATGAAATGAAATATCTTCAAGCTCTCAATATACTCTCAGGAAGTAAATGTGAGAGTATCGATTTGACGAATGTTAAGTCTCCTCCTCAAATGCTTAAACGATTATACTTAAGTGGACCTTTACTCTCATTTCCTACTTGGATATGTAAGCTCGATAGCCTTGTTAAAATTCGTCTAAGGTGGTCAAATTCACCAATCGATCCTCTTGTGTCCTTAGGGTTATTACCTAATCTGGCAGAGCTTCAATTGTTAGAGGCATTTACTGGGGAGCACTTGAAAATTTCAAGTCATGTATTTCAGAAGCTTAAGGTACTACACCTGTTAAATTTGCATCCTCTCAAGTCTCTGTCTATAGCTAAAGGAGCTTTGCCTCTTCTCTCGGAGTTGTCGATCGGAGAAAGCAAGAATCTGGAAGTACCCTCTGACATCAAGCACCTTCACATTCTAAAAACACTCAACTTCTACGATATGCCGCCACATTTCGTGGATCAGTTTCGTTCCGGAAAACCCTGTTACTCTATTATCAAGCATGTGCCTAATATATTTCTTCGTGCCAAACATCCCAATGGTTGGCAAACAGAAACTATTTGAAGATCGTCTGTCTTATTCCCAATTATCATTAATCCCAATGATCCCATCTATACTTATCTTCCTTTGAAATCCCCTTTCAAAGAAAGCAATAGCTAACAATTGATTGAGATGGCGAAAATACGCGGCAATAAAAACCTACCTTTACTGGGCCACGAACTTTTGGCAATGTTGCAAACAGAAGTATAGTTGATCGTTCTTTTACTTGAACTCCATAACATTCTCCATTTTTTTTATTGTATGTTGTGTTCACTTTCCATTGGCTTCGGCTATGTATATAAATTTTTCCCTTAATATCGTCCTTCATAATCACATGATTTTCGAATATTCATTTTTTGGATATAAAGTCATGATGCTCCCCCTTCTTTTCTTCCATATTGTCCCAACTTCCAACAGCTATATATAATTACAAAAAATGCCATTAAGCCATATTTAAAATTTCAGAACTTATTTTATTAACCCCTATTTAAAATGCAGGCTTGGGTCGGACGACGGACGTGGGCCAGTCTAGCATGATTTTTTTGGCTCACAAACATGCGGGTTCGCGAGTTTTGGGCGGGTTCATGGCCTAGACCTTTGTAAACTTTGGAAAATACTTTGTCCAAGGCCACTTTGTAAGCGGGCCAGCCGGGACGGGGCCTAATTAGCCGTCCTGCCCCGTCCATGAACAGCTCTACCATGGACCCCACTATTCCCTCCCCCCTAACAATCACACAAATCTCGATCACCAACAGGCCACAACCACTGCTCTTGACTTCCCGACCACCCACAACGTCCGATAAGGCGATAGCCATCTTTTGACCACCCTCGGCCATCGTCAACCCTTTACTGACTACCAACTACTCTTATCCAGCATTCCAGCCACCCACAACCCATGAAAACCCTTTACCGGCCTCAACAACCTTTACCCAGGCCCCCACGACCGTCATCATCAATTTCTTCTCCCCACCTCACTCCGATTTCCTCCACGACCACCAACAAACTTTGATTTACACCACCCTTGCGTCTCTATCCAACCCCGACTAAGTGCTAATGTGAGCATTGAGGGTTAAGATGTGGGTTGTGAGAGGTGGTTGGGAGTAAAAAGGGTGGAGGTTGGGGTTTGCCCATGTTCGCACATCATACTAAACTTCTATACTATGCCATCATGATTGCATCCTACTAAGTAAGCTTCATTACTCAATTGTCAATCATATACCTAGTGTCCTTCTCCAAAATAGAACTCAAAGGCAAGCACATCTTTACAAAAGTAAAGAAATGTATATTTATTGTTATAACAATACTGTAATAAAAAAATGTATATTGTTTTATTTATCACTGACATTCTTGTACAATAACTTACATTGTACTAACAGATTATATAGTTAGATATGCCTGTTGCGATATGGAGTTCATCAACATTTCATAATTTTAGCGAACTTCAGGCTTATTTGTACATTGATGGCATTTGGTGATGCGTAAAGGTAGTCTTATGCCAGAGAATAATTTTCTTATCAACTTTATAGTTTTTCTAGAGAAGGTTTACATCACAATCAATTTCCTATTACCTCAATGAAACAAATTAACCAATTCGCCAATTCGGCTATCTTTGTCCAACTTTAGCTCCATCGATGTTAACAAAAAACCAAATATGGAATATTTACTGATTACTACTCCCTTTGTTCTACTTGTTTGCCTTTATTTAAAATCCGCCTACAAACAGTGGCAGGCGATGAATTTGAGGAGGGGCGCAGGGGGGTTGCCGAGAAAAATTACGGACTATACCAAAAGAATGTTAATCCACATTTGTTTGTGTTTTTGTCAACCAAACAAGACATCACTATTCTATTTATCATGAACTCCGAGAGGTTATAATGGTAATGACCAGTGTACTCAAACAGATCGAAGAGGAAAAGAAATACCTGATCCCAGCAACAACAGCAGGAAAACAATCAACCATTCCGCTAGCTTTTGTGCCAATGACTTCAAAAATCAAAACCCAACAACTTCTCTACACCCATGTAAATTTCCAGAACCACTCATACCGAGAATCTGTGAGCAGAGCACACAGTGGGCCTGAGAATCAAAAAAGCCAGCTGCTGAGTAACAACGGGATTCGATCTCATTGAAGGTGTGAAACGAGAAGTAACAAGCAGGCGCCTTCCCCCCATATCATTTGTTTACATATGATTAAAATAGCACTCAGAAAGAATATGAAAAGTCAAAAAATGATGGAGACAAAGGGTGTACATGACATTATGGAGAGTTAATGGGTGGCTCTTCAGCACAGATACTTGCGTAAGGCTGTTTTACTAAGGGTTTTATAAAAACAACATGAAATTTACCCAAATTTTCTCAAAAGCAAATTATAGCAACTTCTGTAGGGGTTGCATGATATATGGGTACAAACGTCTTTATATTGTGGTTTTACACTGAAATCAGGTTTTACAGTAGACATTCTCTGTTGATTATATCCACGGATATGACCCATTTCTTGGGTATTGCCGGATTGGGATGCCATTTGATGGTAATAATAAAACCTATCAGCCTACTCAAGTAACTATACACAACTAACACAACTAACTTTCATCAATTCATAAAATTAGTACCGAGACAAATACGTAGACAACAGACAAGTAATAACTAATAAAAAAAAAACAAGTAATCAAATAACTACGCAGAGCTCATCTTCACCAATTCATCAAATCAGTAAAGAACTAAGAAACCAATCCGAAAGGGCAAGTAATCATATAAATTAATGAGAAAAATGGGGAATAAGCAATTAGAAAAATGAAAGTAATTACTAAGTTAGGGTTTGAGTAATTGAGAATTTAAGTTAAACAAACAAAAAAAAAACAATCCAGTAACACTTAGTTAGGCAAGTGGACTAATAATCTAATAGAAATTAGTCTAATGGAGATTATACCTCACCAAGTGGATTTTATTAACAAAAAGTTGAGAATTTGAGATTCTCGTGAGAGAATATCTCCTAATATGTTAATATAGGGTCATTAACTTGTGCCATTTATGCACACAGCACACGTTGGAGAAACCCATAAAATATTCACAAATCAAAAGGCTTTTAAAAAAAAAAGAAAATACGACACAATATATCACAATTGATCAGATAAACTACTTTCAGAAAACAAATGACACTTTCATCACTTGCACGACACGTCTATTATACTGTTTGTCACACAACAGCATGCAACCAAGCTAACCTTCAGTTCACTTATACAATTCAAAAGACTGTATAATCAATCAAACTGACCAGAGACTTTCTCCTAGCTTACCATTTTCCACATTTTCATTTAACACCTTCAACGATCTCTTCTTCATCAGATCTCTTCTTCTTCTAGCTCTCATGTCTCAATTCACAGACCTTAAACCTGTAAAGAATACTAACAATTAGGAAGACACATACTAACATTAAGGCCACATTCTTTTACTTTTTTTTTTTTTTTTTTTTTTCTGAAAAAGTATAAACTGAACCGAAAGATAAACTGAACTGAACTAGACCGAACCAATTTGAACTTATATAAACTGAAATTAAGTCCAAAATAACAAAGTCTAAATGTACATTAGTCACCATCAAAATTCTAAAGGAAAAATACCAAAGACCCACTACCCCCGGTACCCGGTACCCAACTAGTTCTATATGAATATCGTATATGAATATTTGTTCTCACAAATTGTATATATTTGTATACTATTTCTGCTGCCCCCAAGTTACATTGCTTCTTAAACACACTACGGAGTGGACAAAGTAGCTGAATTTTTCTTTTATACTCTGTATCTTGAGCAAGTAGCTAAATGACTTTATATAATACGTAGTCAATGCTTTATATAAAAAGCATTTAATCTATGAAGAGTTGGCATCTTACCAAGCACATCATTAGTAAAGAGGAATGGATGTCATACTGAAATCATGGCCAACATAACAGGTATGGATGTTAAAACTCCCTACATTTTCATCTTATTGCATATGTATGTAAGATGATCTTAGACTCTTAGATAACCTGGTATGAATTTAACGGCTCTTCTAGATGATGCTTCTCGTTCATTTTTTTTTTCTCCTCCGTCCCCATCATTAGTTTACATTTTTTTCCGTTTGGAAACTTCGAAGAAAGGTAAACAGCAGCTGAAAGAGAGAAACCTTCTTTTAGGAATTACTTTTCAATAAAGTCTTTTCATTGACTTGATTTTATTTAAACCAAACATTAAATATATAACTAAGGTGCATTTTTATACAAATTAACAAATTGATAAATGACTTGGAGGATATATTGTTTATATTAGGACACCAAAAAGAAAAATAGGTTACATATTATATAATTTATATGAGAATTTAGGTCATTAAAATGTAAAAAATCAAGCCAAACTTCAGCTCAGTTTACCTTTCCATCCCAATCATTTGTTTTTCTTTAATTAGAATATTCCTCACAATAATTCAAAAGGTAACAATTTAATGGAATAGAGGGAGTATTAGTTTAGTTCTCTTTACCCTTAGCTTCCTACTCTGTTTATACTTTATAGGTAGACACAAAACAAAATGGAGGAAACGATTTTAAATACTTGAATCATATTCAACATAAGCTCGAGAATAGTGTGTATATCTATCGTTAATTGATGGTATCTAAATAAACTCCAGTCATAATTCATAACATTCTTTAAGTGACAATCAGACATGAAATAAACCACAACATTTAATGACTGAAAATGTTGAATTTGACCAAAATATTGAAATGTCCCAACTTAAGGAACCACAAACATAAAGCAGATACTTGAGAAATATAATGGAAACTTTTTTCAAATACGTGACGCCCATTTTTACACGTCCGACCCAACAAAACCTTCTATTTTCATGAATTATTAAACAGAAACAACCTGAAAATTTACCAAATGTATCACCACAAGCAAAATATGATCGTTTAACTTTCTCCTGTACCGAAGTAGTATATTTTAAATTCTATTTCTTATTTTCTTCTATTCAACACTTCCCTCTTTTAACCTAATATTATTTTATATATAAGATACATCAAGTTATGGATAATTTTTCTATGAAAGAAGTCTATGGGATAGTAGAAGTCGATTTGGACAGAAAATTCGCCCTTCTAAAAAACCGCCTCTCCATGTCCTCCGCCTAATCAGGTTTTCTACCTGTATTACTTTTTGTTTGCCATACTAGTATGACTCTGAGTACATAATATCTACCCAATACAAGTCACAACCTATAGAATGTCAGACAAAAGAGGGCGACGTGTCCACAAAAGGGAACGGCACACCGGCCCATATAATTCCAAAGATCCAGTAACTAATAAAGTGATTTATGTTGCCGGAATGAATAGTTAGATGTTCGAGAGTTTAATCTTAACGAAGTTAACAACACTATTTTCTACATTAATGGTTTAAATGATATCGTTTGACAATTTCAAATAGAGAAAATAGAAATGAAACAGTGTAGTGTGGTATTTCTTTAGAAATTAGAACGTTGTGTGATTTGGTCACCTGAATGTTTCATTTAAACCTTGATGCAGAATTATGTGTTATTGCAGATGAGGTTACCATAATGCTTTGAAGTAGAACATACACAAGCTGCCTACGTTAAAATATTATTAGGAATGGGTGATATATATGGCGCTACTCATGTTGTTCTTCAAACACTAGGTGCGCTGGTTAGTGCTGAAGTTTCCTTGCACTCTGATCTAAGAAATGATGTAATTGCTATACAGAATGAATTGCAGAACATTTTGGGTTACCTAATGAACGCAGAAGAGAGAGCCGAGGGAAATGATGCAGCCAAAGACTGGGTGAGACGAGTTAGAGTGTTGGCTTATGACATTGAGGACGCCATTGAACAATATCAATTATACCTTAAAAAATGTTACTTCTCTAAGGTCAAACTCTATATTCTAAGAGAAGTCAGCAGTATGGCATCTACCATTAAATCCTTGCGCGAAAATGCAACTATTATTGCTGGAGCAAGAGACCATTGTATATTCACTAGTGGTAATGTAGGCATAACTACATCTTTGGTGCGGAATACTGAGACGGCGGCTTATAAGATTGCGGTAGATGATAATGCTAAACGAAAAATCATTGATTTACTTGACAATCGGAATGCTATTGGAGCACCCTCGACAACAGCAGTGGTAGGTATGAGAGGATTCGGAACGACAACTGTTGTTAATAGTGCTTACTATGACGATACAGTAAGGTCCCACTTTCCCCTTCGTGCCTGGATTTCAATGTCTCATTGCAGACAAGAAGTTGCAATTTTAAGGAGCATGATTTCGCAGTTTTCTGTTGCAACTAATAAGCTTCCCAATACGAATATGGTTAACAGCATGGATGAAAGACTGTTACTTTGTCTACTTAAAACATGTTTATATGGGAAAAGGTAACATATTTCAACCCTCAATAAATACTCTTTTTTTGGGTACAGGTTCATGAAATGCAGGGACATTTTGCTTCCAAATATTTTCCTACATTAGTATGATTAAGTTTTTCTTTTTGGAACGAAAATATATACTCCCTCCAAGTCTCTCATCTCTTCTCTCTTTTCCTTTTTCATTCAAGTCACATTTTCTTCCCTCTTTCTTTTTTTGGATGTGGGGTTGTGTGTTTTGTATGGTCCAAATCCATTTTCATAATTATTGCGTACAAAAGAAAAGGGAAGAAATGAGAAACTTGGAGGAAGTATTTACTGGTCCTACCTATCAGCCAAGCATGAAAAGTTACGTCCGCCTCTCTTTCCCTTTCTTTCGGATATGTCCACGAAACCCGGACAAATTCTACGATAATGCCGAGTTTTCTGTACATTATCTAACAACTAAAAAAGACAAAAACAACATTACCCAAGTGCCTCAAGGGTCCCCGCAAACACTGTTTGCCACCGCTCCCTCGACTCCTCCCTCATCCTAGACATACTGTCAAAACAAAGCGTTTAATAGTTTTCCATCAACGAAAAACAACAAAAACAATCACATCCTACCACTGCATGATACAGCCTTACCATGTTGGAAATGCTTATGGTGAAATTTGCAACAAAATTTCAATTGTCGAATGCTACTCATAATAAAGAAGGCCAACCAATTAGTGATGCATTTGAAAGACGATTACACATATTTAGGGCTTGTTTGTATAGGAAAGATTGGAGGAAAAGATAGTGGAGACTGAGCAAGAGACACAATTAACTTATTTGATTAGAAAGTACGGATTCAGAAAAATGAAAATCCCACACACGTTGGAATTTGGCTACCCCAATCTAATAAGCATTATTACATGAACATATGAGTTCTTTAATGAGAGTACTATATGCTTCATATCTCTTTAATTAAACTTTGAGATGCTTTTTCGCACAAGAAACAAGAGTACTATATTCTTCTACTGATGCATAAAGTTTATATATATCATTATTTCAGTAGTCTAAGGCAATTGACTGTGGTCTGTTATGTTTTATAACTATTAGTTCGATGTTTTAGAATCTTGTAAATTCCTTATACATTTGAAATTTTTATTGCAGGTACATAGTTGTATTCGACAATGTTAAAAGAGGTGATATTAGTCTAACACCTAACATCAAGTGCTTGTTACATTCTAACGAACTAGGAAGCAAAATATTAATAACTACACGCTATGAGGATGTGGCCCGTGCATGGTTAAATAATGGAAAAACTAATGGTATGTATAAAATAAAAGCATTACCCTCAGAAACAGCTTGGGATCTTTTCTGCATATATACATTTCAAAAGTCTCTTGGACGCTGTCCTTCACATTTAGAGAAGCTGGCTCGTGGAATAGTAAAGAAATGTGGAGGCCTGCCTCCCGTAATTACTTCAGTGGGTAGCCTTTTATCCAGCAAAGAGGATGGACTTTAGTGAATGGAGTAAGGTCCGTCGTAGTCTTGGGTTTTACTTGGATACAAATCACCAATTATCGGGTATTAACAAAAACTTTATGCAGAGTTATTATGACTTACCCTTTTACGTTAAACCGTGTTTTTTGTACTTTGGGCTGTTTCCAAGAGCGTATCCCATTAGCAGAATGAGGCTAATTCGGTTATGAATAGCAGAGGGTTTCATCAAAGAAAGTAGTGGGAGTTTAACGCTGGAAGAAGTTGCAGCAGAATATATGAATGAGCTGATCAATATGAGCATGATCGAAGTTATGTCTACAGATTCATTGGGAAAACTTAAAACATTGGGTGTAGTGAACAAATTCATACATGTGATGATTTTATCGAAGTTGGATGAGTTGAGCTTTTGCAAAATTCTTTCTAAGAAAGGTTTTTTTGGTAAAGATACTTCTAGACGTTTATTCATTTACAAAAACTACGATTCCAATAATGCACCTGATTTGGACAATATTACAAAAAAAGGTTCAAGCATTCGAAGTCTTTTAGTAGAAGATGTAGCACCAACGATCATGGTCAAGGTGTTTGATAAAACATTCTTAAAGAGCATTGGTTTGTTGAAAGTCCTTGATCTTTTTAATGCTCCTATAGACCATATTCCTGAAGAAGTTGGAGTGCTACTTAACTTACATTATTTAAGCTTGAGAAGCACACATGTTTCAAGGCTGCCAAGATCCATCGGTAAGCTTGAGAATCTTCAGACATTAGATTTTAAGCAAACCTTCATTACTGAACTCCCCAAAGAATTTAAGGAACTTCATAAGCTTAGACATCTTTTTGGATACTATTTTAATAATGATGTCTTTATGGATGCCCGCTGGATGAAATTCAACGGGGTAAACATACCGGAAGGGGTATTGGGGAAATTTTTAGAACTACAGAAACTTGCGTTTTTGGATTTGAATGTTGGACATAGGAATTGGGCAATGGAGTTAAGAAGCTTGAGGCAGTTGAGAAAGTTGGGAATCATAGGGCTCAAGTTGAATGAAGGGGAAGCTATGTGTTCTGTAATTAAAGAAATGAAATATCTTGAAGCATTCAGTGTATTCTCAAAAAGTAAAAGTGAGTATGTTGATTTGATGAATGTCAAGTCTCCTCCTCTAATGCTTAAACGGCTATACTTAAATGGCCCCTTAGTCTCACTCCCTACTTGGATATATGAGCTCCATAGCCTTGTCAAAATACGTCTAAGGTGGTCGAAGTTACAGGCTGATCCTCTTCGAATGTTACAAGTATTACCCAATCTCGTGGAGCTTCAATTGTTAGAGGCATTTATTGGGGAGCACCTAGAAATAGCAAGTCATGGATTTCAGAAGCTTAAGGTACTACATCTCTTGGATTTGCGTCCCCTGAAGTCCTTGTTCATAGCTGAAGGTGGTTTACCTATTCTGGACAAGATGTCAATCGGGGAAAGCGAGAATTTGGTAGTTCCCTCTACCATCAAGTACCTCTCCACACTAACAACACTAAACTTCTACAATATGCCATCAGATTTCAAAGATCGTCTTCTGCCAGGTAAATCCCATTACTCAATCGTCAAGCATATACCTAGTGTCCTTTTCCATAATAAGGACACGAAGGGCAATTAGCAGACATACAGTCCACGATGATTGCGGAGTTTAGCCACAAAAAAAAAAGTATCTTCACAAAGGTAACAAATCACATCCAATTGGAGGACTAGGTCTGGCAATATTGCAATAAAATATTGTATCATCTATTTTTATAATAAATGCTTCATCCTTACACTATTTCTTTTTGTCAAGAACATTCTTCTACAATAACTTACTTTGTGGAAGATTATATATTATTTGCTTAAAATTATTAGATCAACCTGGAGTTCATCAATGTTTTTTAATGTTAGTTGACTCCAACCTATTTCTTAAAGTTAAAATGATGTGTAAAGATTTTGTTCTACTAGAGTATATTTTTCTTATCAACTTCGTACCTAGAAATATTTCTTTCATAATCAATATCTCCTTTTACCTCATTACGAAAAAATTGACCAATTTATGTATGTTTGTCCAACAAAGCACAAACAGTGGTGGGCAGAGAATTTGAGAAGCAAGGGTTTCCATAAGAGAAAAAAAATTAAAGACTATATATCAAAATAATATAGTCCAACTTGTTTGTGTTTTTGTCAGCAAAACAAGATACCACAATTCTATTTCTCCTGAATTGCAACTGTTTATAATGGTAATGACCAATGTGTTTAAACAAACGAAAGAGAAGAAGAAATACCTGAGCCCGACAACAGCAGGAAGAAAACAATAAACCATTTTGCTGGCTTTTGTGCCAATGACCTCAAAACCCGACAACGTCTCTATGTCCCGTGTATATTTTCAAGAACCACTGATACCAAGAAACAATGAGCAAAAACTGGACCTGAGATTCAACATACCAGTAGATTAGAAAGAACAGGATTACAAACACAGGAAGGCGTGAAACGGGAAAAAACAGAGCGGGTAGATGGTGCATTATCTCACATGATGGGGGGTTAAATAGGGTAGCTTTTCCGGCACAAATCTTGTACACAAGTATTTGTATAAAAACACTTGCAATTTACCAAAACATCCTCCAAAGGCAAGTTCTAATAACTTCCATAAGTTGCATCATGAGTATAGAGTGGTTTACATTTTAAATCCGTTTTACAGTATTTGAATAAAAACACTTGAAATTTACCAAAACATCCTCCAAAAGCAAGTTCTAATAACTTCCATAAGCTGCATTATGAGTATAGAGTTGTTTACATTTTAAATCCGTTTTACAGTAAACATTCTCCGGTGATTACATCCACGGGTGTGACCCATTTCTTTTATATGGCAGGATTGCACCATTTGATGGCAATAATACAACTAACAGCCTAATCAAATAACTATACACAACTAATCTTCATCAGTTCAACAAATTACTAATGAAAAAAAAAACAAGTAATCGATTATAAACAATTAAGCAACCAGATAACTATTCACTATAATCTTCATCAATTCAGCAAAATAGTAACAAAGACGAATATAAACAGCCAAGTAATCACATAAAATAATGTGATTCTTTAGAAATGCCCCATATTCCATTTTTCATCTATTCATTAGAATTGCCCATTTCCATCTTCAGTATGTATCTGTTAGTAAAAGCATCTTATTTTATTGGTGAGACCCACCACTCCACTCACAACATTAATCCTTGTGCAACAAGTAAATGGAGCATCTCTAAAGAATCGGAAGGAGTAGACACAAAGTCAGGCTACAACACTCACTCAACCATGCTAAACTTGAGTTCACTTATATAATTCAAAAGACTGTATACTTAAACTGATCAGAGGCTTTATTCCATTTCCGCTTTTTCTTTATTACCTTCAGCGATCTCTTCTTCTTCCTCAGATATCTACTTCTCCTAACTCTCACGTCACAATTCACACACCTTGGGCTTGAACCTGTTAAGAATACCAACAATTAGGAGAACACATAAACATTAAGGCCCCATTCTTTTTTACCGTTTTACTAGTAAAAATGTACAATTGTCATCAAAATTCTATTAGCAAAAATTGCCGCACCAGAGTCCCGGTACCCTCAGGCCTCGGTATCCAACTAGTTGTATATTAATATTTGTTTTCACATTGTATACATTTGTATATTAATTTTGTTGTCACCGAGTTCCACTGCTTCTTAAACGCATGACCTGGTCAAGCAGCTGACTTTGTCATTTATATACTCTGTTTGAGCAAGTTGCCAACTGATTTATATTATGTAATCAATGACAACGTGCATTATGTTTGTAATTTGAAGAGCTGCATAGAATTAGCAAGCATCATCTAAATACACAGACTATATCAACTGTATAAAAAGCATTTATCTATGGAGAGTTGGCATTTTACTAAGCACATCATTAATCCCTTTATAATGATGAACTAGCAAAGAGGAAAGAGCATCAGTTCATTGGTAAGACATACTGAATTCTTAGTGCCAACATAACAGGTATGTATGTTAAACTCCTACATTTTTAAGTTTTTGCATACTAGCTATCATGCATGTTAACAATCCATATGTATGTATGATGATCTTAGTCTCTTAGATAATCTTGTGTGAATTACTGAATTTAAGTGCTCTTCTAGATGATGCTTCCCGTTCCATTTATTGTTTTTTTGTCGTTTAACATGATTATTTCAACTTGTTACTTGTTACTGCTCTTCCGTCCCCATCAATTGTTTACACTTTCTCCGGAAGGGAATTCTAACGAAAGGTAAACAAATAATGGGAACAGAGATACCTCTTTTAGGAGCCACTCTAAATGGCGACAAATTATTTTCAATGATTTCAGTTTTATTTAAATCTAAATATTAAATTTATAGATAATTTTTATGCAAATTAACCAATTGACTTATGATCGTATAAAATCATTTATGACTTGGAAGGAATGACATTCTTTATATTACGACAACAAAAACAATAAGTGGTTATATTATACTTTAGTCTTTAGGTCATTAAAATGTAAAAAGGTATATCTTCTCAAGTCAACAACCCAAATTTCAACTTGAGAAGGTTTATCACCTCCATCTCAATCATTTGCTTACCTTTAATTAGAAAGAATACTCCTCAAAAAAATATTAAAAAAAAAGGGTCAACAATAAAAGGGAACGGGGGGAGTATTAGTTTAGTTCTCTTTCATCGTTTAGCTTCGTACTTCGTTTATTGGTAGACACAAAACAAAGTGGAGGACCTGATCTTAAACCTGAATCATATAATTCCGCACACGCTGAACTGCTGGAGAATAGTATACCGATCATAAATTGAATAATTGATGGTTCTAAATAAACTCTAATCATAACATTCTTAAAAGTGACAATTAGGCTTGAAAATAAACCACAACCTTAGATGACTGGGAATGTCGAATTTAACCAAAATATTGAGATTTCCCAAACTTGTGAAACCTCAAATATTATGCAGCTAATCGAGATATATAATAAATATTTTCCAAATACTATACTCCCTCATAGTCGCGATTTTCTTCCATATTTCCTTATTCGGGTTTTCTTCCTTATTTCCTATTTTGGGTTGATTTGTGTGGTCCAAATTCAAATGCATGTGGGGTCGTGTGTTTTGAGTGGTCAAAATTCACTTTCTTATTTCTTGTGCAAACGGAAAGGGAAAGAAAATAATGACTGGGAGGAAGTATTAAACTAACACCCATTTTGCAGTGATCTTTCTTCTATTTTTCATGAATTAGTAAACCGAAACAACCTACAAATTTACCAAATCAATCAGCAAATATACCGTATCATCCAAGCGAAATCAGATCCTTTATCTTACTCCTGTTACAAAGCATATATATCTTCTATTCAACACTTCACTCTATTAACCTAAAATTATATTCCATCCGACCCCAGACCAAAGGTAACACTTACTATAAACGGACGATCCAAACCAAAGGTAACATTTCTTATTTGTCTCGCAACATTACCAAGTTGCCTTTGTACCCATTTGATATTTACACAAAATGTCATTAGATAGCCCACCTACCAACCGACAATTAAACCCACAATTTTATGGTCCACCTATTTTTTCCCTCTTGACCCTTACTTTTTCCACCTTTTCTTAAATACTCCATTTCCCTTATGTTACCTTCGGTCTGGGTTGGAGGGAGTATAAGATACAAAAAAATTATGAATTTTTAAATGAAAGTTTATGGGACAGTAGAACTCCAATGGGACATTATAAGGTACAACCTAAAGAGGTATATGTATATTAAAACTCCCTCCATTTCTATGATATCACATTCTATCATGTACATCAACAATCAATATGTATGTACGATGAGTTGATGATCTTAGACAATCTAGTGTACGTATAAGTAATAACGACACCCTTGGTGGCTGACAACATAGGTCAAAGTCATGGTGGCCCAAATTATAAGCCCCACCATGGTCTAATGGTGGTCAACGATGATGTTTGTGACTGATAAAGTTTGAGTAAATAAAAGATTGTGCAAATGTTATTTTGCAAACATTCTCAATTCCCTATGTTTTTCTCATTGTGATGTATGTCTGCCACTTTAGTTAAGTTGTGAGATTTTCGGTTAATTTATGGGTGTGTCATCTAGGGGTGATACGAGCCCGAGCTTGGCCTTGCTCGGCTTGTGCTCATGAAACAAAACTCGAGCTTGAAAAAATTGAGCTCATTGCCACGCTTGCGAGCTTTAACCCGAGTTCATGCCCATATATAATCGTTATGTTATTGTTTTTTTCTTCTTTCGATATTTTCAAAAAAACGATGCCAAGGTCATATATAAAATTATTTGGTAAGTTAATAAAAAGATTTGATATAGTTATACAAAGATGTAAACATGATAAACATTTTTATAAAATAAGAGCAAGATATTATCTTATCACACATGTTCGAGCCGTTAGCGAGCTTTTTGAGCCAAGCCAACTTTAGCTCTAACTTGACTTGTCAAGTTATCGAGCCGAGCTTTGACCGAGCGAGCTCGAGCCACTCACGAGCTGTCTCGTCTCATTATCACCCCTAGTGTCATCAATGATTACATTGGATTGAGCAGTTTCAGAATTTGGTTATTACTCATGCACACGCCAAATCAAATTGAAACACATAATTCAAATCAGATCAGTTTTACGTAATCTACTTTCAACTAAGACCAGATAGAAAAACTTATTAAAAAGAACAAATACAAAATCTAACCTTTCTTTGAACCAAGTGAGGAAACTCTTCTAGCTTCTTTGATAGCGCTGCTGCTCTTCACTTTTATTGAACTATGCAACTCCACAATATTTTTGGCATACAGCTCTTTGACAGGCCTGAAAAAGCTTTCCTAGAAGTAAACATCATGCTTCAGCAACTGTTACCCCCCAAACCCTTGCACTTTTAAGCAAAACCAAACAGTAGAACCTAACTTTATGTCCTATACTCCTAACAAGCAAAAGCATGCCTGAACAAGTTTTTCACCCTTATAACGTAAAAACACCTGCGTAAAAAAAATAAAAAAATATATCAAGTTGATAATATGTCGAAAGGAGAAGTATCAGGAATAGAAAATGATACATAAAATGGGACAAAAGATCTCCTCTCTTACAAGCCGTCTTTGCCTAAGTCCTCAACCTAACAACATCTTCCAATAGTACTCGTTATACATAAATCTTTTGATATACCGTATTAAGCTGAACAAAATTTTACATTGCAATCAACATTTGGAAGAAAAAAGTGGAATTTCGACACTCATGCTTAATTAGAGACAATAAAAAATACTGAGGTAGTATCATTTTGAACATTATGATATTAGGTCACCTAAATGAAGGATAAGATGCATTCCCCCTTTTGTCAATATTTCAAAAGCATAATTTTTTGTTATTGCAGAAGTTACCATAAACCATCAAAGTAGAACACAAGTCTACGTTACAAGATTGCAAGAAATGAGTGATATATATAGCTCGATCCAGCTAATTCAATTCCTAGCTCCGCTGGTTAAAAGCAGAGTTTCCCTGTACGCTAGTCTCAAAGACGATATAAATGCCATAAAGATTGAATTGCGGAATATCTCGGGTTATTTAATAAATGCTGAAGTGAGAGCTGAGGGAGATGATGCGGCCAAAGATTGGGTGAGCCGAGTTAGAGAAATCGCTTTTGACATAGAGGACGCCATTGAACGGTATCAACTATGGCTGAAAGAAAGCAAACGTTACCGGATCAGACATTATATATTAGGAGATATCAACAATATGGCATCTATAATAAAAACCTTGCGTGCAAGTGCAACAGGTATTGCAGGAGCAGGGGACCGATTTAGATTTACAAGTCATCATGGCAATCAGCAGGGTCAATTCAACAATCAAGGCACATTAACTATGACTTTGAATAGCCATACTATGACATCGGGTTATGAAGTTGTAGTAGATGATACTGCTAAAAGAGAAATCATCAATTTACTAGACTTTCAAAATGGTACAAAGACGCCCACGACAGTAGCAGTAGTTGGCATGAGAGGACTAGGAAAAACGACTGTTGTTGAAAGTGTTTACTATGACAACGCCATAAGGTCTCGATTTCATCTTCGTGCCTTGATTCGCATGTCTGAATGCAGACAGCAAGATGCAATTATAAGGAACATGATTGTGCAGTTTTCTAATAAAAGAATTGTAGTTGACGACATGGATGGAAGGTCCTTACTACCTCAACTTCAAAAATATATACAAGGGAAAAGGTAACATATTTTGACCCGCAATTAGATAACTCTTTGTTTGGGTACAAGTTGCGTATGTGGGGTGGGACATTCTGCTGCCAAACCTTTCCTATATGGGAAAGGTGCGGAGGTGGGGTGGGATATTCTGCTGCCAAACCTTACCTATATGGGAAAATTCTGAACTTTTCTTTTAGGCAGCTGCTGATGCCACGGTAGAAAACACTAATGCCATGGATACATAAGTAAGAGAGCCATATAACTAAAATAATAAATATCATCCACTTCTTAGAACTTCCCGTGGCACAGAATATAGGGACGGAGTTATGTACTGCCTAAATTAGGAGTAAGAATGCATTCTTTTGTTTCAATACAGTCTAATATAAACACAACTTTCAGAAGAAAAAAATGCACTGGTATGAGTAACAGTTCCTTTAAAAGCACTCATATGATAAGTTATAAGACTTACAACTATGATAAATCTCCACATAAATATAGGGTATAACACTGACCAACTGTCCATACAAGGAAAGTTATATCCCTCACTTTTCAGTCATCTTCAAATAGGATCTTTTCATTCATCTTCAAATAGGAAAGCCTAAATAATATCCATAATTGAGGAACAATAGAAATACGACATTACATGATTATATCTAGGAATGACAATTGATCTTAGATCCTGTCCCGATCCAACGGGTCATATCTGAATCGCAAAATTTTCGATCCAGTGGGTATGGATATCGCTATGAATCGGATCGATATGTGTAGAAACGGATCCGGATATTGAATTTTTGATCAAGATCCAGGTCGTAACTCAAATCCATTTTTATTACACTTTTTTTTAAATAAAAATCAAGTCAAAGAAACAGTTAAATTATATCCTCTCTTTTTTCCATAAATTAATTAATGGTTATCATTATTATAATTCTGTAGGATTTTATTACTGTAGCTTTAACATTTTTTTTAAATGTAACTGTGATTGTTCTGAAATACTCCCTACATTCCACTTTTATTGTCCTACTTTCCATTTTGGAAGCTTTAAGAAATAGTAGTAAATGGCCTTAATAAAACGTGGCCTGCCTTCATTTATCATATATCTCTTTCACTTCTTTCTTCTAAGTTCTATGATTCTATCACACTATCATTTCCTTGAACTGTTTTATTAGGGTGATAAGCATATATACAAACAATATAGATTTCAAAAGGGATTGTAACACACTATAAATTTATAACTAGACATATGGGTACGAAGAAATAAGGTGAGAGATGAACTTAGGACTTCCCATGGAGGAGGAGGAGGAGGAGGAGGAGGAGGAGGAGGAGAAGAGGATCCCATGAGTAAGTTTAGAGAAAGCTAAGAGCAAAATGAGTCCGTGAAGGACTTTAAGAGACGCTGTAAAACTACATTTTTCCCTATGAAAAGCACAATTGTGGTGGACTGATGGTTTTGGAACAGTTCAAAACATAAGGTAGATGTTTTTAAAAGTTTATTATAAAGGTAAGAGTTTTGAAAAATAATAGTACAAAAGTTACGAATTTTCGATTTTTCCTTAATAAACATATGGACTCTTAAACAGAGAAACCGACTGCATATTGTAGCTCCTTTAAATCATGCATAAACTAATGGTGGAATATCTACTTTCATAGAATCTATGGCACAATTGACTTCGTTTTGTACCTTCTAATACCATGAGTTATATATTTCTGAACCTTATAAAGTCATTAAATTGATGAAAATTTCTCTCAGGTACATGGTTGTATTCGATAATGTTCAACAAGGGGACACAGATCTGATAAAACATATCAAAGGGTTGTTAGATACAAATAATAAAAAAAGCAAAATATTAATAACTACACGTTATGAGAATGTAGCTCATGCATGGTTAAAAGGACTAAGTAATGGTTTGTACAAACTCAACCCTTTACCTTCAGACAAGGCTTGGGAGCTTTTCTGCAAAAAGACTTTTCATGGTTCTGTAAGTTGTCCTTCACGATTGCATGATTTGGCTCGTGGGATAGTAAAAAAATGTGGAGGATTACCACCAGCGATAATTTCAGTTGGTAACCTTTTATCCACCAGGGAAAATGACGAGAGAGAATGGAGCAAGGTACATCAAAATCTTAAGTTTTACTTGCATTCAAATCGCGAACTATCAGGAATAAACAGAGCCTTAATGCAGAGTTATTATGATTTGCCCTTTCACCTCAGGCCGTGCTTTTTGTACTTCGGGTTGTTTCAAAAAGGGTACCCCATTGGGCGTATGAGACTACTTAGATTATGGGTAGCAGAGGGTTTCATAAGAGAATCTATAAGCGATTTAACGCTTGAAGAAGTTGCAGAAGAATATATGAATGAGCTGATCGATATGAGCATGGTTGAAGTAAAATCTAGAGATCCATCAGGAAAAGTTAAAACCTTAGGTGTAGTAAGTAAATTCTTGCATGAGATGATTTTATCTAAGTTGCATGAGTTGAGGTTTTGCAGAATTCTTTCAAAGCAACGTTCCTTTGGAAAAGAAACATCTAGGCGCTTATCCATTTACAAGGCACACAAGTCGCATGCAATTGAATTGGAAAATATTTCAAAAAATCCATCGAGCATTCGAAGTCTTTTCTTACAAGATGTAGAACAGCCAATCATGGTTAAGGTTTTCAATAACACATTCCTGGGGAGCATAAAATTGTTGAAAGTTCTTGATCTGTTCAATGCTCCTATAAATTATATTCCCAAAAAAATAGGTAGTCTACTCAACTTACGCTACTTAAGTTTGAGAGGCACACGAGTTTCAAGGATTCCAAAAACCATCGGTAAGCTTGAGAATCTCCAGATATTGGATTTAAAACACACCTTGATTACTGAACTCCCCAAACAATTTATCAAACTTCACAATCTCCGACATCTTCTTGGATACTATTATGAGTATAATATGTTTGTCGAAGCCCACTCTAGTAAAATTAACGGAATGAGGATACCTGAAGGGTTACTTGGAAAATGCTTAAAACTACAAAAACTTGCGTTTTTAGATTTGAATGTTGGACATAGGAATTGGGTGACGGAGTTGACAAACCTAACCCAATTAAGAAAGTTGGGAATCATAGGGCTCAAGTTGTATGAAGGAAATGCTATGTGTTCTCTAATTGATAATATGCAACAACTTCAAGCGTTAAATGTATTCTCAAAAAGTAAAACTGAGAGTATCGATTTGAGTAATGTCAAGTCTCCTCCTCGATGGCTTAAACGATTATACTTAAGTGGACCTTTACTCTCATTTCCTATTTGGATTTGCCAGCTCGAAAGCCTTGTTAAAATTCGTTTCAGGTGGTCAAATCTGGCCATCGATCCTCTTGTGTCCTTAGAGTTATTACCTAATCTAGCGGAGCTTCAATTGTTAGAGGGATTTATTGGGGAGCACCTAGAAATTGCAAGTCATGGATTTCAGAAGCTTAAGGTACTACATCTCCTAGATTTGCATCCTCTCAAGTCCTTGTCTATAGCAAAAGGAGCTTTACCTGTTCTCTCAGAGTTGTCAATAGGACAAAGCAATAATTTGGAAGTACCCTGCGGCATCAAGTACCTTTCCACTCTAAAAACACTAAACTTCTATGATATGCCATCACATTTCACTGACCTCATTCTACCAGGAAAATCCCGCCACTCCATCATCAAGCATGTGCCTATGGTCTGTCTTCATGAGAAACACCCCAGTGGCCGTTGGCAAATAAACACTCTTTGAAGATCATCAGTCTTATTCTCAATCATCATAACTCCCTTCGTTCCAGTAAGTAATTATCTTTGTTTGAAACCCCCTTACAAGAAAAAGCAATACATAAATATTGATCAAGGGGGTGACAAAATCTTGCATTTCATGCAATGCTGTAAACAGAAGTATAGTTATTATAGTTATATTCTTCTACTTTAACTCTACAACATTCTCCATTATTTTCGTTGTATATTGTGTTCACTTTCCATTGACTTTGGTTATGTGAAGTATATAATTTGCTATAAGACAATTGTAAAAAAAAATGCTCATGTATCCTTATCAAAGTATACAATCGGAAAAATGTGCGATTGTTTCAATTTATGTATACGACGAAGAATAAGAGGGAATATCATTCCTTTTGCTAGCCCTTTGTTATTTCTTTTTTCATTATCATTGTACGTCCTATTTCATTGAAGTATAACTTCTCACCATGATGCACCAAGAATATGATTATTGGTTTATTCAATTTGTGTTTAGCATATGTCAAACAAATTGAGTACACTGTTATCGTCTGATATGTAAAGTGACTCAATAAAGACATTTGTGAATTATAGAGTCAATGTTGGGGAAAGGAATTGGACATTTATATGAAGAAATAATGGTCAAAGTTGATATTGTTCGATAATATCAAATAGAGACAATATAAATGAGTGTGTGATATCGTTTAGAAATTAGAACGTTATTTTGTTCAGTCAAATGAACGAAAAATTGCGTTGACCTCTTTGTCAATATATTTAGACCTTGATGCAGAATTACCTGTTACTGCAGATGAGGTTACCGGGTTACCCACTTGCCATAATATATATGTATATACATTAAACTAGAACATAAACAAGCTGTCTCCATTAGAAGATTATTAGGAACTGGTGATACATAAACCGCAACTCAGGTTGTTCTTCAGACATAAGGTGCGGTGGTTAATGCTGAAGTTTCCTTGCACTCTGATCTCAGAAACGATGTAAATGCCATAGGGAATGAATTGCAGAACATCTTGTGTTACCTAATGACTGTGGAGAGAGAGCCGACGGATATGACGCAGCCAAAGAGTGGACGAGACGAATTAGAGTATTGGCTTATAGCATCAAGAATGCCAATGAACGATATCAAGTTATCAACTATACCTCAAAGAAAGTGAATTTTATAAGGCCAAACATTACATTTTTTTAAAGAGCAATGCATTGCTGAAAGTTTATTATCTGTTTAATGCTCCTATAGATTATATTCCCAAAGAAGTGGGTACGCTACTGTTTAAGTTTGAGAAACACACAAGTTACAGGGCTTCCGAGGACCATAGCTAAGCTAGAGAATCTACTAGACATTAGATTTGAAACAAAACGTTATTACTGAACTGCCAAAGAATGTACACAACTTCATAAGCTGCAACATCTTCATGGATCTACTATAAGCATGACATTTTTTTTTGGGATGCTGACATCATGAATATCTGTGGAGTGATCATACCAGAAGGAAAATAGGGGAAATGCTTAGAACTACAGAAACTTGCATTTTTGAATTTGAATGTTGGACATAGGAATTGGACGATGGAGAAGAAACCTGACGCAATCCATCGGGCTCAAGTTGAATTAAGGGAAGGATCGTGTCCTACAGAGTATTTGACTATTTTTCTTAACAACTTTATAGTTGTATCTAGAAAATGTTACTTTCTTAATCAATTTTTGCTTTACTTTATCGTGAAACAAATTGAATAATTGGGATACTTTTGCCCAACTTTAGCGGTTTAGCTTCATCAATGTTAACGTAGAATAAACCACTCTACCTTTATTTAAAATTTCCTTACAAACAGTGGCGGACGCAGATCATGTAAAGGGGGTGCTTTAAGAAAAAAGAAAAAAAAAATACGAACAAGATACCACTAATTCTATTCCTCACGAATTGCAACTATTTATAATGGTAAATTGGTAAATGGTAATGACAAATCAAAGAGGAAAAGAAATACCTGATCCCAACAACAGCAGCAGGATAACAATGAACCGCTTCGCTAGCTTTTGTGCCAATGACCTCAAAACCCGGCTACTTCTGTACAACCCGAATATATTTTCAGAACCACTCCTACCGAGAATAAGTGAGCGCAATGTGAACCTGAGAATCGAAATGCCAGCTGATGAGAAACAACGGGATTTTAATCTCATTAATAGTGTGAAACGAGAAAAACAAAGCAGTACATGGTTCGACATGATGGAGGGTTCATTTGGATAGCTTCTCCGCCACAAATACTTGCCGTAAGGCCATTATACACAAGCATTTGTTTAAAATCACTTGAAATTTATCAAAATATCCTCCAGAAGCTAGTTTTATTAACTTCCATAAGTTGCATTACAGGCATAACTATCTTTATATCGCGGTTTTACATTGTAAAACCGTCTTACATTCATACACGGGTGTGACGCATATCTTGAGTATGGCAAGATTGCATCATTTGATGGCACATAAAACAAAAAACAGCCTAATCAAATAACTATACACAGCTAATCTTCAACAGCTCGTCAAATTAGTAAAAAAAAAATCAAATAACTATACACAATTAATCTTCATCATTTCATCAAATCAGTGAAGAAACAAGTACTCCGTAATCAATTACGAATAACTAAGTGATCAATTAATCATATAAATTAATGAAACAAACAAGAAAATGAACTTAATTAATTAATCACTGAACTAAATTAGGGTTTTGAGTAATTGGGAATTAAAGTTAAACAAACAACAAAATCAATCAATTAACACTTATAAATTGACAAACAATCAAATAGAAATTAGTCTAAAAATTGAGAATTTGAGATTACGGAAAAAAATAAAACCCTTACGTTTGAGTTTGAGATTGAGATTGAGCATAGGTGATCGTCCGGCGTCCATGACTGAGCTGCATGAGCAAAATAGTCATAACTCCAGTGCTCCAAGCTAGAAAGAGTTAGGAAATGAAAAGCCATAGAAGTATGACGTATTACCGGTTTAATCCGGATTCGAGCCGGGTAGGACTTAAGGGCGGTAAATAGAGCTATTAAATCTTGACCCGATCCGAAAACCTGACCCGCCCGACCCGTTTTTTCTAGGGTCAAGACCTGAAAATTTTGACCCGCCCGTTAATTTAGGGTCAAGACCCGACCTGAACGGGTCGACCCGTTGGGTCAAAGATAAATCAAGAATTTTATTAAAATATTTATATTTATATATTATATTTGAAA
>JAOWBH010149714.1:0-12292 GCA_028566215.1 Silene coronaria | reverse complement strand
TATAAATAATTATTTGGGAAAGTCTTGGGTGCAATTTAAAGGAGGTATTCTACATTGAATACTAGGAGGATCATCCAATCTTAATAAGCTCAAGAACAAGATTAGTAGGTGACTAATCTTGTGCCCAATATTCCATTTTATCAATGTATGGAAATTATTTCTTCCTTTACTCTTTTAATTTAGTCATGCATGCACTAGATCACATAATACATAATTAATGAGTTAATATGTTTACTAATTAGAAAGTCTAATTAGAGGTTTAAGAAACCAACACCAGGTTCTAAGCCTCTACTCTATAAGGTCTTATGCCGTTACAGGTAAGTAAATCTGATTCAAAGATAATAGGCGCATGGTCTGAAACTTGAATAGGAAGATGAGTAATACCAGAATTCAGAAAAATATCATTCCAATCCCACGATCCATAACCCTTATCAAGCCGTTCCAAAACTATACTATGATCTTCCCTCTTATTACACCACGTAAATCTTGGCCTCTTATACGAAATGTCCATCAGAAAATGCTCTGCCTTCCATTTATTAAATAATGAAGCTCCTGGGATCCGTCCTTTTGTACCTCCCCATTTATCTTCTTGTTAATTAACTTGGTTAAAGTCCCTTATAAGTAGGTAAGGGTTTTCTAAAGATCGTATCCATTGACCAAATTCATTCCAAACTGCTTCTCGCTTATGAGTGACCGTCTCGCCGTAGATAAGACACAAGTACCAAAACCTACCCTTGCATTGCATGACTTTGATGACAATGAAGTTTGAACAGGTGAAAATGCATTCCGAGTGAGCATCAGACCTAAAACCAAACCAAAGGCCTCCTTTGGTTTCATGAGCATCAACACCAAAGCTCCGACAAAACCCAAAAGAACGAAAAATAGGATCAACTAAGTCTACATTACATTTTGTTTCAGCTAAGAATAGAAAAAATAATTATTGGAAAGAAGCTCTCAAGTCTTCGCAATTGTAGGGGGGAAAAGAACTTCCGCTTCTATGTTTTGCGAAAAATTCAATGCTCCTCCGTATATTTGACGTATACTATCCGTCACAAGGGAGAGACGTGTCGGTGACATACCACAATGGTTGAAAGTATCCACTTTGTAAATATGTCATTTCATCTCCATTTGAACTGCCATCATAAACATTTACAAATGTTACCATTTTTGTCGAATATGTGACCACTTCAGTTATACAAAACATACAATTTTTTGTTCATCTCTAAATTCATGTGACCATATGAGAGTACACTGTTACCATTTAACCGACTATATCTTTTCATTTTTAGACTAAGATAGTTACATTAAAAGTTATTACATTTTTATACTAAGATGATAACATTTTTTACCATAAGAGAACATATAATGTCACCATATCACGGCACAATGCTAGCATTTGAGAGTGTATACATAATTTTAGTTAAATGTTTACATTTTCAGTTTAAATGATAACATAACATATGTTAACAAAGTAGACTAATATTTGAGCACTTTAGTAGTATATTACTACAAACTATTTTTTAGCCACTTGCACTATCGAACCCATTTCATTGTCAAAATGGTACTATCCGACCCGTCTTCAACTTGTGACGGATAATGCATGTCACAAATGAGATTTTTTTTTTCGGTAGGAAGAAGATTTCAACCTTAGAGGCATAGAGTATAGACTTAGCTATTACATAGTCAATCCTATTAAGGTTTCTTGGACATTGACTAATGGTGTATTTGGATAGCAAAAGTGGAGGGAAAGGGAGGGGATGAGAAAGGAGGGAAGGGAAAGGGAGAGAAGAGAAGGAGAGGGAGAATGGGTTGTAGGTAGACCTGGCAAAATCAACCTGACCCGATTGACTCGACCCGAAAAAGCAGACCCGAGACCCGAAATTGAGCCGAACAACAACACCCAAATGTGACCCAAAACCCGAAATGACCCAACCCGACCAGAATATGACCCGAGGTTTGTTGACCCGAAACTGACCCGATCCGAAACCACCCGACCCGAAAATGACCCGACAAAACATAACTCTAATTGATCAAAAAAGACTTGAAATTACGCGAAATGATACTAAATATACTTTATCTCTCTCAATTATTGACCCGAATCCGAATTGACCCGACCCGTTTGACCCGAAAATAACCTGAAAAACATACCCGAAACCCGAACTAACCCGACCCGACCTCAAACCCGAATTGATCCGACCCGATTGACCCGTTTGCCAGGTCTAGTTGTGAGTGGGGTGGGGGGTCTCACCCATAAAGTAAGATGATTTTATTAATTAAAACATGCTCTAAATGGAAATGGGGCAATTCTAATGAGTAGGCTGAAAATGGAATATGGGCAACTCTAAAGGATTAGAGGGAGTACTATTTATCAGTCTCGCTTTGCAGGATTCTGATAGGTAGTTATTGAAAATAGATCATATTTCTGTAACATCCAGAACTACCTTGATGTACAATTGTACATAGCTGTGCTGGAATATGAGATGCATGATTGTTTTGCTTTTTTGAACAGAGCATAATTTGGTAATACACTCTGCGTGTTTGCCCTGGGGCCTCCTTGGATGCCATAAACAGGTGCCTTTGAAGCACTGGGCTAATGTTGTTTGTATTGGTCCTAGTTTTTTTCCATATCTGCCATGATATATTGTCGCTTGCCTGATGTTTTCTTTTCTTACATCCTCTGAAATACACCGTCTAACTGCCTTTCTCTTTTACTTAAGTCCTGAGCATTTTGGTTGTTTCTTGCCTGGCGCTGCAGTCTGAACTTGAGAATCTATCGTTCATGTACACAAATAGTCAGGACTATGAGAAGATCACTAAAAGGGTTGCTGAGCTTTATGAAGATCACAAAAAAGAATTGAATGAGGTGATTAATTCTACCGCTACTAACTGTAGACATGTGACCTTATTCTATAACTTAAGAAAACAAACAATGTAATCTATAACTCTTTTCTTGGTGGACCTGTCGAGTCTCCCTTTAGATGCTCGACTACTCATGCAATATACATAATATCTATAATATTGCTAGAATTATTATGGAAGTTGTAACTCTTGAAAAGTTATGATTATTTGAAGGCTGCATGAGAAGTTGAGGAGTTCACTGTAATCATGACTTGTTTCATTCTTATTGTTCATAGTACACTTTTCCTTCTTTCCAGGCAAATAAAATTTTGGTGAAAAAAATTGAAGATGACCAATTCTTAGAACTTGTTACTGTCAGAACTGAAGTGCGTGCTGTAACGAAGGAGCCATACAGGTCCAAAAGCTTTGTCTTTGTTATACTGAAATTGCTGTTGCATCAAAACACGTTTTCTATCAAACAGATGTTATTTTGTGCTATAAAATATTTCAATGCTGCGTTGTTTATTAGGTTGTGTTGTTAACATAGAGGTAAGGCTGGGTGCACCCGACTCCCCCTTACCCTTCAATTTGCGGGAGCCATTAAGTCACTGGTTTCTTTTGTTTTCTTTTTTTTTTTTTTTTTTTTTTTGCGAATCAAAAAAATTGATGCAATATTATTTGGAGGAAATGATATCGCTTTAGATAAGAGGCCATGGTTCATGGAATTATGGAAATGCTCATTTGTTCTGATTTTGTGTGCTTTGACATTTAAACATTTCAAAAGAATTGCCATGAAGTTGATGGAGCTAGATCAAAAATTTGTTGTATGGGAGATTCTCAGGGTTTTCCCATTATAACTGAGTAGCTTTAAGATTACAGAAGCACTATTCATGTCTAATTGTTTGTATTCATGTGGGTAATTACTAATTAGCATTCACTCGATTCCATTGGGTTCCTTACATATTTCAAAATTTCCAGACCTGACTTGATAAACGCAAAGAAACCAACGACATGAATGATGTAACATAGATATAGGACATTATAGTTGCTATCTTCAGCATGCTGATAGAGTAGGATTGAAAGGGACTT
Source organism: Silene coronaria (assembly GCA_028566215.1). Lineage (NCBI taxonomy): Eukaryota > Viridiplantae > Streptophyta > Magnoliopsida > Caryophyllales > Caryophyllaceae > Silene > Silene coronaria. The sequence goes on along the minus strand of JAOWBH010149714.1, from coordinate 8,365 downwards.
TATTTTTTGCTGATATTCTTTAATGCATTTTCCACGTGTCTGTATTGTTTTATTAAGCTTGTATATTTTGTTTATGTAGCATATATAAAGCTGTAACTAAAGCAAAAGTTTCAATCAGTGAGGTCAACCAGATTGCTCAGGTGTGTAGGGTTGTTTTTAGGATGTTATCTTATTACAGGTAGCTAAACCGAATTTTAAGGAATGGTTTACGTCTAACTATAGATTGTTGGTTACTTACTTTTTTCAGCTCCGAGTTATAGTAAAGCCGAAACCTTGCATTGGAATTGGCCCTCTATGCAGTGCTGAACAGGTTAGTACCAGCTTTTTTCTCAGTTGTAAATAAGTCTTTGCCTGACATATCGACTTATCTACAACTAAAAGATCTTCTTGCTTTGAGTTATGCAGATATGCTATCATGCCCTTGGCCTTGTCCACAGTATATGGACTCCAATTCCTCGATCTGTGAGTCTTTTGATCCCTTTATGATGGGCCTCTCTATCAAGTTGAATTGAAGTTCCCTTGTCCTCACATTCGTTAATCTTCCTTAATCTCCATATAAAACAGGTGAAAGATTACATTGCTACCCCAAAGCCTAATGGCTACCAAAGTCTGCACACAACTGTCATTCCATTTCTTTACGAGAGCATGTTCCGTTTAGAAGTTCAGGTTACTCTCTAACTTTCGCCTTTCATCAGGACGTCTTTTGCATCACTTTCAATATCTTCCGTCATCACAATGACTGAGGACATTAGTTATGTCGTGCCTGCTTATTGCTTTATCTGTCTCGTTTAAATTCTGTCTCGAAGTTGACATTGCCATCTGTAATTCTAGGTTGCGTTTGCGAGATCTTTGTTGCTCATATTTGTCTAGAGAATTGAAGGTCTTAGGGCTTGTTTGGTTCACCATGGGAAGATGAATTTCCTAGGAAGTTAAATTCATGTGAATTGCAAAAATGTTGTTTGGTTGCCATGGAGGAAATAACTTAATGTGGGAAGTTGCACTTACCAAGGGGGGTCTTGGTAAGTGACTTCCTCCATTATGGAGGAATTAAACTTCCTTGGGAAGTTCTAATTTCCATGAAATGGGCAATCAAACAACATCAATTTTAAGCAATTCATGGGAAGTTCTACTTCCCATGATTTAAGAGGGCAACCAAACAACCCCTTAGCTGTTATAATGCTTGCAGTTCTCATGATTGACTTCTTTACCTTTATTCTCTTACATTCTCATACTTTTAGATAAGAACAGAAGAAATGGATTTGATCGCTCAAAGAGGCATAGCGGCACACTATTGTGGGAGGGTGTTGACTGATAGTATGGCTGCGCATTTGATGCCCAGATATACAATAGGGAAATCAGCCTGTTTTAAAAACAACAATGTTGCTCTCAGGGTATTGATTATATTCTTCATTTTGATGTTTTTACAGTACCTTTTTGTAGAATACTTTCTTTATAAGTATCCCTCCCTCTTCTAATGTTTATTCTGATCACATGATTGATGTCTTCTTTATTGCTCTAGATTGGCTGGCTTAATGCAATCAGAGAATGGCAAGAAGAATTTGTTGGCAACATGAGTTCTAGGGAGTTTGTGGATGTAATCACTCGTGATCTTCTAGGTAGTCGTGTCTTTGTATTTACACCACGCGGAGAGGTATGAAGTGCTAATTATATGTATATGAGATTATTTGAACACATATTAAACAAACTGTTTTTATCTGTTTCTTTGTTGCGATACCTAATTTGTTTGTTGGATTGACAGATAAAAAATCTGCCAAAGGGAGCAACTGTTGTTGATTATGCATATATGATACACACAGAAATTGGAAACAGAATGGTGGCTGCTAAGGTATCCTTTCAGATGATTTTAACTTGAGCACCGATCTTAAAAATTATGTCATCAGTGGGCTATTTTTTACTAGGTAAACGGAAATCTTGTTTCTCCAACACACGTACTTGCCAATGCAGAAGTTGTGGAGATAATAACATATGATGTAAGCTCTCTCTCTCTCTCTCTCGGTGTGTCCCCTTTCGAGTCCTAATTTGGAAATGTCAAGTATTGTGGCATGACTACGTACATCCGACCCCCTATATACCAGATTCTTGAGCCTATGAGATACTGGGGTAATGACGTTAGGGCAGTAGCAGAGAGGTCGTTTTTTTTTATCATGTTTTCGTGTGTAGTGTTCAAAACTCTTTGTATATGCGTGTCACTGGTGTCTTTTTGTACATGGTTATCCTCTTTTTTGTACATAGGCGTCACTCGTTTACCCCTTTTATGTCCCTTAATTGATAGTATATCACACGAAAAGAAGGTTTTCTTTTTAACTTTTGAACCCCCAGTGGCCCAGCCATCTGGAAATTAAGGTTTAGTGAAGTAAACCATTGAAACAGACCTATAAGGCTATAATTGAATATTCTCTGAATGGTTAAGATACTGTATGGATAAGTAGAAAGGCTGACTTTGTGGTTTCAGCAATTAATCTAGTTTCTTTAAACTTCATATAAATTAAGATATCTGTGAACTGCATTTGTATTTTGAATATTTTGAAGCAAAAGTGGATCCTCTTTCGGGCATTCTGGGTAGGGTTTAACTTGTATCACAGTCAGTCATAGTACCAGAAGATGGCTGAGTATACAACAACAAAATTAACCCAGTGCCTCAATGGTTCCCACAAATTGCGGGGTTGGAAGGTGTCAGATGTATGCAACATATCCTTGTGTTAGGCTGTTAGCAACACAAATAGGTTGTTTCTGAATTACCCAAGATGGTTGAGTATAAATATATGAAAAATTGGTGTATTGTCGGTTGATATGTTGCTTCCTAATATTTTCATTTGGGAGTCGTATTTGAATTATTTTTAGCACCCCACTATTTGAAAATTAATGCTTGATGAAGCCAAGTTAAAAACTTCTTATATGTTCATACTCTGTTCACTTTTAAGATTTTCCAAACATTAATTTTTACTATTATTTTCAAAACTATTGTTATTAATCCTAAATTTGAAGTTTCTATAATAGAGTTTTTGTTTTTCAAACCTTTAAGCTCAGTTGACGTTTGTATCATGTTTCACTTCCCACTTGCTTTTCACTTTTCTTTTCTTTTCTTTCATGTTAGCCGCCGACCCCTAATCATTTTGGGATTAAGGCTGAGTCACTGATGATGTTGTTGTTGAAGCAAAGATATATTCTACTGAACGTCTAAAACAACAGTGGAAGCCTCTATAAATGTTTACTCTTTGATGTTTCAATCATTGATTAGGAATGTTCATATTAATTCTCGCTTTGGGAATTGATTATGGAGCCGGACGTGACTGTCACAGCTTGATCTCTGTCTTTGCGTGCTGAATGCGTCTGATACCTCCTCGAAATGTGGTCCCGGTAGCGCGGTGACCTAAAAATGTGGTCGTAGTAGTGTGGTAACCTGACCATATAACTCGGTCATAATTGAGTGTCGCGGGCTCGTGGCTGGTATTAGATACCGTAGAATCATAAATGAGCCAGTAGGCTTACTCTCTTTGTGCGGAAACGACTCAGTGTTGTAGAATTTCTATCAACTGACATATATGAGTGAGCTGATTTTATTGTGTGTGAATCTGAATGTTTCCTTTGGGTAGTCTATAACTAATGTCAAACTCTCTCGTAGTGTCATCAATTTATCACAGTTTAGTTCTGCTTCATGTGTGTACGCTGATGATATTTCTTCAGCTCTGCTGGTTTAGTACATACATTAGTCATCAGACTAATTTGCCATGCTATGGTATTTAACTGCATGTCTCAGGCACTATCAAGTAAATCAGCTTTTCAGAAGCACAAGCTGTGGCTGCAACATGCCAAAACCCGCAGTACTAGGCACAAGATTATGAGGGTGAGCTTGCTGTAAACTTGTATGTGGAACTGTTACTCCCTCCATCCCATTTATATTTTGTATTGTCCTAATTGACTTTAATGATCCAAACAATGTTGACTTTGATCGATATTTTCTCATAATGTACAGTAGTTCACAACTTTTCAAATATAAACATATGGAAATAGTTGGTGTGCAAACATCCAAATGTACATTAGATGTCTAGGTATGTTTGGTAAATTAATGGTTAAAGTTGACATATGTTGACCAACAAAGTCAAATGAGGACAATAAATTTCGGTTGGAGGTAGTATACTCTTTCTAGAGCATTGTATTAATTTTTAGATTTTTTCTTAGTTTCTGAGGGAGCAAGCCTCATTGTCTGCTGAAGAAATTATGACCGATTCAGTGGGAAACTTTATTGCTGATTCTGATAAGAAAGATATAGTTGAGGAGAGTTCGGATCTTTCCAAGATGAGTGAGATCTTTGAGGCATTGCTTTCTAGAAGTTCGGAAGATCTTCACCCACAGAATGGTGCTATTCAAGTCCCAAAGGTCAATGGGAAACACAATAAGCATGGTGAGAAATCAAGCTTGAAGGAGTGGGGGCAATTATGGTCCCGAGATAATGATGTTGCTAAGACGATATTTGCTAACAAGGCAAGGCCCAGGGAGGTCTTGCCTGGTCTCGAGTGTTGGCAGAGTAGCAAAATTGCTGCTTGGCACAGTCTTGAAGGAAATTCTGTCGTATGGCTCTCTGTTATTTGTATTGATAGGAGAGGTAAACTTTCAGTTTCTTGTTACCGTTGCTAGCACTCTCTGGAAATGTTATCTGAAGTTTCATAGCTTCCTGCTTATTCACACTATCCCCAAGCATTGCATATATGTGCGTCGATAACAAGTTAGTTAAAAGGTCCATCACTGAGGTGATCCTGATAGTTGTGAATTTGGCAAATAAAGTTGCACTTTCATTCTCCTGTTTGTTCGAGTCTATGTATGATATTAGTCATGTGATTTCGACATATTTTATATTTCAAGAAGCAGAGAATTAACCTTGAAAGCGGATTAACCATTGAAAGCTTCTGGCATAACATACTGTAGTAGGCAGATGAAATATGGGAGAAATGTATTTGGGGAAGGAATAAGTTTTTCTGTCGATCTTTGACGACATTTGTTGCTCCTTTTGCGTATAATAGAAGTTGGCTCTTAGAGCAGAAGCAACAATAAGTTTTGAAGGGAGATCTGACTTGGGCACGAATTTATCTCGTTGTGGGATGTGGTTTGCAGATTTCATAGATGTCCCCACCGATAAAACGCGTTCGTTCTGTAAGGAGACAGAGATGGAAGGAATGGGAAAGAATGAGGGAAATACATGTGGTGAGGCGTTTGGTGCAGAGTGAGCTATGCTTTCAGCGTGCAATTCATTGATGGAAATTGTGGGTGACTAAAAACGAGGATGAATGACATACAAGGCATTGAAAACCAAATTCTTTGCTCATACTTAAATGTAGATAGTTCAAGATTGACAACAATTTTCATGCCCATTATATACTCCCTCCAAGTCTTTTTTTTATCTTCCCTATTACCTTGTTGGGCTTAGTCTGTTTTTCTTCCCTATTTCCTTATTTGGACATATAAATGTATTAGACAGATATACCGTCACCCATTCTCCCTAATTAACAACCTAACTTACCCTCTTCATTATCACCTCCACCATACCTCTCCTTTGTACTAGCCACAAGAACCACAACCTCATCTCACCCTGAGCTCACCTTATCACCTTCGTGACCATCACCATCAACATCTGCGACATTTCATCCCCTTCACCATCGGCACTGTCGCGTCGCCACCTTTAGAACTGCCCTTTAACCACCACCATGACAGACACACTCCCCTCATCCGATAACGCTGCACCATAACCGTCCCCATATATAGGTGGGGTAATTGCCGATGAGCACATTTGTCCAGTGAGATGGTCATGCCAGCATGGTCTGGGGCCGGTATGCTTACACGCCGGTGAGGCGGTGAGGGTTATGTGGGCTGCAGTGGTGGTCATTGGTCAGGGAGGGTGTTTTGCGCATTTGGGTAGGTAGGTTAAAGATGAGTATGTGGTAGTTGGGATATGTTGGTATCAGTGAGGGAGAAATGTGGGGGATAGATGTAATATGAGAGGGTATAAAGGTAATTGTCCTCCCTTTCATGTTAAGAGTTTGTTGTTGAATGATGTGAAGAACAATCCTGAAAGAATCTTTGCCGTTGCTATTGCTCTTAGAAACGTCCATGCTTCTTTTAAAGAACTCCTGTGTTTAATTATAGTTCGTTTGGAAACTCTTTTATAGAGGATAGTGTACGCCAGACTAGGACTTGAGAAGTTGAGATGTTACCATGCGTCCTCTGACATAGCATGTGTGGTCCCAAGTCCTTATGAGAGTGGCTATGAGCAGTCTTTATAAATAAATAAATAAATAAGCAAATTGAATAGCTGTTTTAATTAATGTCTTTGACTGATTCATTGCCACTTTTACGCCTGTGGGTTCTGAATCCCTCTTGCAAACATAAATTTCAGGTATCATGGGTGAAGTGATTACAGTTTTGGCTTCTTTGGGCTTTTCAGTGTGTGCCTGCGTGGTAAAGCCATCTCTGCTTGCTTCTCGTTACTGAAATTTGTGGAGTTGCAAGTCTAAATTGCTGTGTGTGCTTGTTGACTTGCAGGCGGAAATCGACCGAGGAAGATGTATGGGAGTCATGCTGTTTCACATTGAGGGAAGCACTGATAATATGGTATATTGTTTATAGCTTGTTTATTGAAGTTAGATGTTTCATGCATGCTTCTTATTCACTCAAGTGTGTACGCTCTTTATATTGCGAATCTATGTTTCCTCAACACCTCACTTTGTTTATGTGCCTTGTGCCTGGTCTTCCAGCGTCAGACACTTCATTAAGTAAAAAAATATGCAACTCTTTCACAAGACGGTTTACGTCCGGCCCTTGTTACCATGTAGAGGCCGACACTTGCATCACGTGTTTAGTAACATACTCTCAATGCAATTTTCAGCACGGGCCATTTTAGCCTCTCCCTGTAGAATCAAGCGTAGTTGTCAGGTTGCTTATCATCGACCCCCTTTATCCTGCCAAAGGCAAAAGCTGTTTAGGCATTGGGATATCGTTATTGCTACCAAGCCAGGAAAAAAGCTTCTAATCTTATTTTATTATTTCCAGGTTGACGCATGTGCAAGGATTGATCTTATATTTGGTGTTCTGGCATGGTCTGTGGGTTGCAGTTGGTTAAACTCGTCTGAGCCATAGTAAAACACTACTATGATACATGTACATTTTAGACCATTAAAGAAAAAAGGGTGAAGGAAATCATGATTTGGTGCTGATCATGGTCTTCTGTTTTTTTTTTTTTCGTTGTAGAGTCCTCAATTTGTTGTCATAGTGTATAGTATCATATAATCGCCAAGGCTCTGTATATAGAGAAGAGAGTAATAGTTAGGGCTAAAGTGGAAAAGAAGGTATACATGACTTCGTCCAGGGACCAGTATCTAAAGGAAGAGAAGTCGAAACAATAATAAGCTAATTCGCTTAGTTCTTTGATGTATTTTTTTTCATAAATAACTGCAGAAAAGTGTTTCCGTCGTGCTCTTGTATTCCTTGGGATGGTTTTACTGTAAATAACGAGTCTCTGGAGTTCGTGTAATCTCTTGCTCATTATTGTGCAAGACATCAATGTGGCCAAGTGGGTATAAGAGTCTCTGCAGATATAATCTACCGTTTAGTTACAGACTTCAAGGGTATAACGCTATACACCATGCTTTTCTAAGACAGTAAAAAGAAGTGTTATTTGGGGATTCTTTCAGCCTTTGTTCTGTTAATAACTTTGTCAACTCATTCGGCGATTTTGAGACAACCCCATCGGAGGATTCAAACAAGCTTCAGCTCTATGTTTTTTTTTTTGATAAGGTAAAAAAATTAGATTGATCATTTAGGGTAAGACTAACCTATCTCATCATTTCGAATGAGAGAGGTAAGTTGAAGCCAACGACTTTCAAACCAGCTAGAAAGAGTTTAGATACAAGTGTAGATGGGCTCCAAAATGACTAAAAAATTATTCACTAAAACCAATACTACTAGGAAGCTAATGCCTTTACCAACTGTGTCACACTAAGTTATTGTGTATAAGTTATCTTTATAAATATTTATTCTCAAACATTCATGGGGAGCACCTCCCCCCCCTAGATCCGCCTGTGAATATGCATATTAACTCAAATAAAATAAAAAATATGTTAATAAATAGCAAAATTATTCCATAAATGACCAAATTTGACCACAAATATTTTGAGATCAGTAGGTATGCATGCAACAAAAATTTTCGTCCAAATCAAATTTAAACTCAAATTTTTGATTTTATTAGTTATCTTATAACATGATAAAATGCTCAAAATCGACATGCATGTTACAAGCTAGCTCTGATACCACATGAAAGTTCATAGACCCTAATTAGACTCCTCTAATTAGTTTA
>JAOWBH010149703.1:0-12293 GCA_028566215.1 Silene coronaria | reverse complement strand
GTTCTAATCTAATCGATACAAACATTAACAAATCGATTTAACTATACTAACTAACAAAAAAAATTGAAAGTTAAAAGTTAGATTAGAATTTAGAACACTTACTTTGAATTAGATTGAATTTGGTTGCGGAATGGAGCGGTTGTGAGTTGTGACAGAATTTAAATGTTACTAAAGCGGGTCTTTTGAGACGGTTTTTTAAAATTTTGAAATTATCAATGACGACGAAAAAAATAATTCGAATTTGTGATTATATGGGAGATGGGTGAGGTAAGGGTAAAAGGGGGAGTTCATTAAAAATGTCGACGATATTTAGTAATTTGTCGACGTTGAACCGTTTCGACAAAGCGACTCGGTAAATCGAACCATTATCTGTTACATGCAAATGGTTCAGTTCCATTCGCAATTTTAGAAAACTGGTTAAATGGATAATTAATGTGAGGATAATTAAAGTAGGAGTGACCATTTTAATATAGGTTAGAATAATGGTGGATGAAGAAGAATGATAGAAGTATGTGAAGAAAGATGAGCGTGATATGTCGAGTATCTGCCATGGCTGGCGCTGCTACCAGTATGAGTACCAGTACCACCATGCTCATTAATTCAATTTCCAAGAGACCTTTCCCTTCATTTTTACTTTCTCATCACAACTTTCTCTTTCCTTCTCACTTTTCATCTCTCTCTTTCTCCTCACCTTCTCCTTCTCCTTCTCCTTCCCCTTCTTCAGGTAAAACTTCAACTCATCCATCAAGTTTCTCTATCATTTTACTACTGTTAAGTTCCAATCTTTTGTGGGTACTTTTTCAATGAGATGATTTGCTGAATGTGGTCAGTGCCACCTTTGCTACTCTTCCTAGCTCCGCCACTGATTCTGATATGATTTTATGTTGTCATGTTTGCAGTAATTAATTATACAATGTGTTGTGGTTGTTGTTGATGATGGTGGTTGATTTTGGTTAGACCTGTGCCAATGTTTCAAACTGGAGCTCAGGGCAAATGTGCCTTGTCGTGGTTGATGACATGTCAGATGTCACCGAGTAATATGATTATATGTTGCGATGATTAAAATTAAGGGAATATGAAAACGCGTTGAGTGATTGTAGACTGGGTTGAATGTGTTATTGGTGATGGATGGGGGATTGGAGGGGATAGTCAAGCCCTCAAGATACTAAATTTCAAGACCCCAACTCGGTGAACTAGCACTTGTAGCAAACCTTACACTGGTCTGTCTAAAATGGCCTTTCTTGCAAGGGTAGGGAGGAGTATATCATTTTATGTAATACGTACCTGTAACACCATCAACAGCAATAGTTTCAGGGAGTTGCTGCTATAAAGTTTAACCCAGGATCTTAAGCAGGAGAAGAGCGCGAGTGATGGGAGGAATGGAATTTGATAGTTTTAAGTGAAGGATACTATATTGTTTGTGAGCACAGTGTTATAATTCTACCCTATATGTGAAGGCGTTGCTTTGGCACACAGCACGGTGATTCTGTATTGTCTTGTTGTATCTGCCACCTGCTCAACACTTTATTTGGATAGAGAAAAACAGAGTGTTTGGATATGATCACAGACTCACAGTTACTGTCAACATGTACCATTTATTAGTGGGCTCTGCCTGCGCTGATAAATGGGTGATGTATCTGTGAAATTGCCCCTATTCCTAGCATGGTTGCCTATGTAAATAGGAATACATAACATCTGATATAAGTTAAGCTCTTATTTGATTGTCCGTTATAAATATTTGGCAACTGCCATTATACAATAGCACTTACTAGTGAGTTTAGTGGAATTTCTAATCTAGGTTCTTAGGAGTCAGATTACCTCTCTTTGTATGACAAGCTTCCTTAATCTCACGCATTCAAGAGGTGTATTATATATAATTTATGATGTGTTGCAGATATATCTCACCTAGCGCATGCTACAAAGAATACAGTTGATATATTACTCAAAGGAGTTAATGACAGAAGTCTTGTCGAAGAAATCAAGCATATTCTTGAAATGGTTTGCATTACTTCTTTTTAGTTTGTACCATCTAGATCAGCTTATATTTGAGGATTGTTTGATTGGATCATCTCTCAATTTTGTTGAAGGCTAATCGCGCGTCACTGAGAAAAGAAATCCTGCACACAAATTTTCTTACTCCTCCAACTCTGAATGAGGCTATGGCGGTTTTGAATAAATTAGTTGATGTGAATGCTGTGTCTAATGGAGGATATCCAGAGGTGAACTTCCTTTGAAAAACGATTCAGGTCTTCATTGTAGGCTCAAGGTCTTCTTCTTACACATTGTTCGCTATTCTGAAATTTGTAGGCAGAAAGGTGCCGACTTTCAGTTGGACACGCAGAAATTCTTACTACACTTCCTGATACAGTTGCAGCTTTGAGGTAGGCTGTACTGAACTTAACGTCTTAACCTTTTAGTTTTTAGTTGCAAAAAGTTCTATCTTTAAATATACAAACTCCTATATTGGTTAAGACTACTTTTACTAGCATTACAGGGAACTTTGGGTTTCAACCACCTTCACATGGTGACTTCCTTGGCTCAATACTTGGCACGGGAATTGCTAGGGAAAAGCTTGGAGATATTATCCTTCAGGTATGTTATCCAGTCTACTTGACAAGTGTTTGCATATTTGTGCTTGATTACTGGTGTTGATAAATATTCTTATAGTCTCTTCTTTTCTATTCGAGTTTTTATTCAGCTTTAGCGACTAATTTATCGATGACACAATTTTCCTTTTATAATCTTATTTCTCATCACGTGTTCTTCTTGACCTGTGTATTTATCTTTGGTCGCTTCATTATAGAATAGATATGAACTTACGACTCCAATGTCCCAATTACAAAATTCAAACTCCAAACTAATATCATGGCATGGTAAATTCGATGTAAACCCTTGGATACAACAACATTACCTAATGCCTCAAGGACTCTCACAAATGGCAAGATAAGGGGGTGTCTTATCACTCTTATATTCTTATGTACCCAGCCGTACTCCTTGTTAATACAGAGGCTATTTCTGGAGTTCCATGATGGGGTCTGTATTGAGAGTTTCACCAAATGACTCATATTTCACAGCAAAAAGCGTAGTGCCATAGACAGTTTAATGAGCCATTTTTCTTTGATCTACCATAATCCAGTATGCTTAATGTACACCCTCGTATATTTCCTTTGCACTCCGTAATTTATAAACTCTGCTTTGAACGCCGTCGGGCGCCGGTGGCTGACTCAAGTGCCCCCCGAACTTCAATGTGCATGACTCTTTTCTTTATGGCTGCGAGTCTGTGACTTTGAAGATTTGTCCTGATAATAGGTTGCTTGATTGGTTTTACAGGGAGAAAAAGGGGCTCAGGTTCTTATTGTCCCTGAGCTTGTTGATTATATCATTTCATCATTGACCAAGGTAACTAGAGTTCAACTTGTACTGAACTCATGTAAGAGAAATGTTGCACTCCATCCATCCCAATTGTATTGTCCCATTTGACTTTAGTGGTCAATCAATGTCAACTTTAACTCATATTTTCTCACAATATACAAATATACAATCGTTAACATTTTTAAAAAGTATCAATAAAAATAGAGTTTTGATAATTCAGACGTAACAAACTAACAGTCTCTATATATTTAAGGAAATTAATAGTCAAAGTTCTCATTGGTTGGAGACAATAAGTTTGGGACGGAGCCACGGAGGAAGTGTTAAGTCTCTCTGTGCTGTTTAGTATATGCTGTTTACAACACTAAGATAAATGATGATCATGTCTGAGAAATTAGGTAGGTAATGTTCCTGTCTCTTGCACAATGGTACCATTGGACGCACTGGAATATGAACCTCCAAGGTTGGTTCTGTTTCTTTCCCTTACCTTGACTTGTGTGTTAGACTCAATACACCGGGGCCTGGGCGTAAACCGGAAACTGTTTGATGATGAATGCAGATTGAAGACACTGAGAACTGTGGAATCGTCACTAAGAGTTGATGCAATAGCCAGTGCTGGCTTTAAAATTTCTCGGTCAAAATTTTCTGAACTCATAAGGTACATCATTCTTTCTATTCAATTTGTGTCATAAATTGTGGATCGCAGTGAACATTTAACGGATTTGATCTAAGCCCATGACATTATATAACTCGTCACTTTGGCCGTTTGACGTATCTTCCTTTCATAGGAGTCCGATACACAAGAAAGTTGTTTTTTTTACTAGATTTTATGACGAAATATTCAGAAATATTTATTTTTGTATAATAAGATGGTTGTAAATGAAATTTAATACTCTTAGTACATTGGATTCAAAATTTTCTGGGTTCACCGCTGACACCATATGTATCATACACATTATCACATTGCTCTGATAAACTGGACATAGCTGTCCCATTTGTATGGCCTGGGGATTTGGCTCTTGTTAATTGTAAAATTTCAAGAGATTTTTGCTAACCAGATATGACTTACAGAGTCTTTGTTTAAGCAATTAAATTGCAAGGTGTTTTTGCCGACTAGTTAGAAGTCTATGATAGAGCAATTACTCCCTTCGTTCCGGTCAATAGTTTACACTTTCCACTTTTGGGTGTTTCACTCAATAGTTTACACTTTCCTTTTCTGTGTATGTTTTCCTCTCTACTTTATCCTTTATTAATATTAAAAGCAATACCAATCTCTTCATGCCTTGGCTTTCGTGTCTAAAGCATATGTAAACATTTCATTGAGACGGAGGGAGTAGTATTTTGATAGGGTGGTTTTCTTATACCTGATGATATAATTCCCTTGACGCCTTTTTTATTTTTTCTACAACGAGACAATGATGTCATGAGTGACATTCGTCTTCTCTGTGTTGATCAGGGATCATCACTAGACGTGGGACAAACTACCCTACCCGAACGGTTAAGCCAGAGACCCACGATCGAATTAGACTTGAGCAGAACAACAATGCTTTTATCACTCCTTTTTCCGTGTGCACACATTGACTTATTATCAATAATTTAATAGCTTCATTTATCCCTTTTATTACTGAATGCAGTAAAGGAGATGTTCGCATTAACTGGAGTACAGTAACAAAAAATGGAGCAACACTGAAAACTGGTGACCTTGTTTCTGTCAGTGGCCAAGGGAGACTGAAGGTATGTTTAACGCAATGGTAGTATAAAAATGTCAGATGTCTAGATTCTTATAGCAACAACATTACCCAACTCTTCAATGGCTTGTGGTTATTGTGGGTTAAACAGTGACAACTGACATAGCTATCAAAAGAGAACTTGGGGTCTTTTGCGTAAAGCTTTGGTGTCGATTGTGGAGTCACTAACGTTATCAGCGTTAGTATCAGAAACCTGTAGATCCAGATACTACCACTACTTATATGATAGCTATGCCACTGGAGGTAAGTGGTGTTAGATGCACACGACCATACCCTATAATAATACAATTAAATGGGCAGGTTCCTGCGGCTCTTAGAATAATGTGAGAATCGCATTGAGTAGCGGTTTAGTGAGCCATTTTGATTTATTCCGTTTTAAAAATGCTAAAGTATAACAAGTCTTGGGTGACTTTTATTGGCATCATTGGAAGTAGTGGAAATGAAGTTAACTGAAATTTTGTGGAATTTTTTGTTGTAGTTTTTGTATTACAAAAGATTACAAGTATGTAAATAATACAAACAAAGGCTTAAAACAGAAATGAAAACAATGTAAGACGGTTTATAACACCCAATCGAATCACGCTGAACGCGCTTTTCTTAGAGTATTTCGACCCTATAGCCTTTGAGTTACACGAAATCTCTGTAGGATAAGACGATTCCTTTGTCTAAGGCAAGAACAAAGAACAATAACTATGAGAGTTTTTGGTTTTTGCTTTGTAATGTTGAAATTTTTTTAATCATTCATCAATCATCATATTGTAAATTATGATCTTATTTTTATATATAATAAGATCCCTCTAATAAAGATACATGCCCAAAATGATAAGAATAAGAAGTTATAAAGATAACCACAAAATATGACAGAAAAAACTGTCAAAACTTTTACTTTACAAAATGTTGCCCACAATGAGCTTTGACTCAAACTTTACAGCATTTCTAAAAGCCCTTCAAAATTCTGTCAAAAGTAAGCTTTGGCTCATTTGTGTCAGAATTTATTTAACACTTGTATAACGAAGCAATCCTTATCTATGACATCATAAACTCGTAAATCATTTATATGAGCATGCACTTCACATCCCCTAACTCACATTTATTGATTTCGAGTTCATACCGATTTCGGCTTGAAAACCCGAATACACTTAAATGCCTTCTGATCAAAATCACTAACATGGAAGTGGGATTGCAGCTATGGCAGAAGTTGATGATGGAGAGCATTTACTTGTACATGGGATAAAAGACCTGGGAAGAGTTGAGTATTTGACCCAGAAATTTCGTACTACATATGTGAATGAAGAGAGTGGTTCTTTTCTTATGAAAAATGTAGCGGTAAGATGATTAATTTGCTAAATGGTGATAAGGCAAAGATTGAAGAGATTGGTGAAGTGAAGTAATAGAATTTATGATGGTCAAGTTAGAAGATTTGGTGATGTGAGATACATAACAAACATTAATAGAAATTTAATCTCATTAGTATTATGAATTCATCATCTCCCAAGGTCCTTGGATGATAGACGATCACTACTTAACTTTTAGAAAATGAGTTCCAAAATTCGTGCCATCTAAAGTTAGTATCAAGTATTTGACAGCGTGCATTTGTATCCCAAATCTTCCCGTAGAATACTTGAACGAGATGTTCTTAAAGAAGATATGAACAAAAATAGGGAAAGTCATTCGTGTTGACAAGAACACGGCATTCGGCTGAACGAGGTCAATTTACTCGAATGAGTGCCAAGGTGGACATTTCGAAACCACTGCTCTCGAAATTTTTGTTAAAATTTGAGGGTACAAGCGATAAATTAAAAAATGTAAAATTACAATTTAGAAAAATCAATAGCTTGGGGCTACCCATAAAAAAATCTTTAATTATTTTAATTGCGTGGGTATCGCCTATCAACGACAAAGACATAGGGCAGTTCATGGACTATACATCTGGTTGTACAGTAACATTGTACAACTAGGGTTATTTTAGTCTTTTCAATTGCACTTGTTAAAACCTAAATAAGAAAAACAAACGTAATATAAGTCATTCCCCTTCTCTCTCTAACTGCTTCCCACATCTTTCTAACTGCCTTTAACTTTTCTCATTATACAGTCATTTAATCATCTTCTCTATCTAAATTACTCAATCAATTATTATATCTCCTCTTCTTCAATCATAATTAACAACTATTTAATCAATTTTTACCTTTAATGGTGGACGAGGCTTCAATGGTTGAAGAAACATACGTGTACAAAACATTAATAGATCATGAAGCTTCAAAGGAACATGAAACTTCAATCGAAATTGAAACATTGAACTCGAAATCAATGGCTTTTGGAAAGACAACTAGAAATTAAACCTCTCAATCAAGGTATTTTTTTGGGGTGATTCATCCTAATAAAGCTCATTAAGTTTCTAATGGGACTGAGTTACTGTATAGATATTTGCTTGATCCTAAAGTTATTAAACAAGTAAAACAATCAATCAAATAAGTTAAGTTACTGTATAGAGAAAATGAGTTAATAATCAAAGAAAATGAGCTAATACACAAAGAAAGTTAGCTAATATAACTAAAAAATTGAACTAATACAAAAAAATTGAACTAATACAAAAAAAAAAAAAAAAAAAAAAAAGAGAAAAAGATGTAGATTTAAATTTTTTATTTTTGTTGGACTTTAGATAGTTTAATATACAATATATGGGCCTATTGTATAATACTACTATATAAATAGTGTAGGATGCTATTTGTCATAGGGACATAGGACATAGGTTTAGTGAAATAAATCAAATAAGCAAGTGTGCAAAATGCTTTGGGCGTACCCTCCAACACGGCGGCAACTAGTTTGGACGGCGGTTGGCATCGCGGCGGGAGTAGCATTAATGTCAGCCGGCGCGTACTTATCATTCGCTAACATTGAACCGCAACAAGCTCGCGCCAAAGCTCGTAACGATTTCATCAAGCAGCGTCTTCGCAAATATTTAGACGACTAATCAACTATCCATCGCTACAATATTAATTCTCTCTGTAGTTTAATCAATATTGTAGGCATTACATATGTTGATTAATTTGAAAGATTGTCGTTTCGAATAATTATTTAGCTTATGTTGCAGATTACGTTGTTCAATTGTATTGTTCCGAGTACTTCGTATTTGATTGACTGTTTGGAATTAATCAGCTTATTATGAACAGTATTGTGTAGTGATGATCTTACTTAATTCCATTTAAATCGTCTGTACTGCAGTTTGTTGTTTTTTGGAAGAGCGGAAATGCTACATTAAAAACATCTTGTGTTAGAAAAGAGAGAGACCAATGTCTCGAGGATGCACCGGGATGTGGTGTTCCGCCTCGGTGCAAGTGATTCATTCTTTCGATTTAGGGAGGAGGAACAGGAGCGATGGAGAAAATACCTTCTCCTTGTTACCAAGTTGAATTGAAGGAATCGATTATTTACAGAATTCGGAAACTGGTATCACCTGCAGTTTCAGCAATTCTCCAGTTTTCCCTGTTTTACATGTACATTTGAAAGCCGAATGTCAAAAATACCCCCGTAAATGAAAGTCTCTCACATTGTTTCTTCAAAATGGCAAAACTTTAAAACAACTAAAATTTCAAATTCAATTTTTTGAAGACATAAAATATGCCAACAAGAAATTCTGATTTACAAAGAGTTGTCAAAAGTGCAAAATGCCAAGACCTGAGAATGCAAACATTGTAACCACAGTCAGAAAACGGAAAACAAACGAACAAAGTTAATGTGTTCAAGTGTAGTGATATCTGGTCAGGTAGACCAGAGCAACAAGAAAGCTGGGCATAAAGAGAAAGCAGGTATCATCTTCTCGATCTCCTGGAGTTGTGGCCTTCTACTCTGTCTTCATCTCGCCTTCCTCGTATTCCAACCCCTTCCATTGTGATATGTCTCTGCAATGCAACACTACATGGCTCACGAGATGGCCAAGGTGGACCTCGTTGGCTAGATGGACTATCAATTTCTCTCTCCATTCCCAACCTAGAGCTAGACAACGTAGAATCCCTAACGCCTTTGCCTGCTTTGTACCGCTGAACCTCGTCACCACAACTTCTTCTAGCAACTTGTTTGTCGATTTCATGATTGGAAACATTCCCCCATTCAAGAGCATTGGACACGCTTCTAAGTAAAGAGGTGCTGCTTCTGGCAACTTGATTAGAATATAATTTCCTCCCTTTCATTTCTTCATCGAGTAGGAGCCTTTTCGAGTTCCTAGGTGCCAAATCATAGTTTAATTCTATAGAATGAAGATCACTTTCACCTGAGTTTTCACTATCAGTAGTGTCTTCGACTTCTCCAGCATCACTTTCTCTCGCCTCACTCCGACAAAATGATAAGTCTCCGTCCCTTCTATGATATGTGGAGTTATGCCCGTTCTCTCTTATGTTGTTGCTTTCAAGAAACGCTTCAAGATTGTTTCTTGTCTTATCAACATTTGCATTTTTTTCCTTCAACTGATGCTTAGCATCTGAGACTTTCGCTTGAACTCTCTTTGCAACTTCTTCTTGCATTCTCGATGTTTCTTTCTTCATATCTTTATCTTCACCAATATTTCCGGCAAGTTCATGGCAAACTTGTTCCATAATTCCCCTTGCTTTTTTCTCACTCTCCAGTTCCTTTACCGCCTTCAGAAAAGACGCCTTTATTTCCGCCAGTTCCTTACCAAGCTTCTTGTTCAAGCTCTCAAATTGCCTTCTAAGCTTTCGTTCCACCTCAAGCTCTCTTGCTGTGGACTCGATTGCAGCATCAACCACTTCCTGCTCTTTAATTTTCCAAGCTGTCTTTTCTTCTGCAAAACGTTTGAGAAGATCACCGATCTCTTTGTTATCAGAGTGTATCAGCTGATTGATCAGCAAGCGGGCCCTTTCAAGCTCGGAATGTAAGGCAGAAATGAGTGACATGCTTGATGAAGGTTGATTGTCTTGTCCCCACATACGGCTTATGATTTTGAGAAGCTCCTTTGAAGTGGTCAAAGTATTGCTGACATCCTTCAACCGGGATTTACTGCCAACTGTGGATCCAGATGGGGTTTGGCAGCGAGATCTAGTTTCGATCTGCATTGTCAAACACACACACCAAAAAAAAAAAAAAAAAAACATTAACCAGTCGTCCGTTTCAGTAAGTTCATGCCATGATCTAGATTCTAGAGACATACATAACATGTCAAAACTTTTGAACTTATATTTGGCAAGGCCGTAAGGGTGATTCCCATTACAATGTAACGGGATCGTAAATAAAGATTGATGTGAAAAGAGGGAGGGAGAGGGATCGTAGGTGGAGGATTGTAAATGAATAATTCCACTTCAAGTAATTGCAAGATTTCAACTTTAACCTATGAAAACAACCATTAGATGACTAGAGGTAGAGGTATTCAAAAAGACTCGTCTACATACCACTCCTCTCAGTAGCTTCATTTTTACCTCCGTCTCCACTCTCCACTATGAGATCCCTCATCACTACTAACTACATGCATATAGAAGAAGGTTCACGGCGTAAGATATCTAATAAGCAGCAAGCAGTAACAACTCCCAGCAAACATATGCGCAATAATATACATCCCATCTGCCAAACCGAAGCATAGTAACAAGACTAACAACAAGAAGGAGTATGTATATTACCTCCATGAAACTAGCATTACTGACAGTGTCAAAATGGTCCGTTTTTAATCTCCTTGATATAGATGATTCTCTTCTCCTGTGACTACCTGTTCCAGATCTTTCCATTCTCTGCACCGACGAGTCAGATACAACCATCAGTGAACTAAAACTATTGTAGAAAATCAATTAATCAAATTCCTGAAACCTAACTCATACAATAACAAATGCTGTATTTATCTGAGATGACAATGCTCACAACATTATTTCCTGGTCGAACATGTTTCTTCACTCATACTGACAATGCAAGCTTAAAAAAAAAAAAAAAAACAATGTAAAACCAAGAGGCGGTATCTAACTTCAAGAAACTTGAAGCCTAACAGAAATCGGGCATAATCATACATTACAACCTCTAAGTAGAAGTTCTTTCCTGTATATTATAAATCAAAATGTAGAGGAAGTTAGCCCATTAACTCAGGCAAAACCAAGACGCAAGTCGTAACAGATATCAATCAATTCCAGCTGATGTAAAATTGTAAACTAAGGAGCACAAATTGCCGAGGCAGAAAATGACAAAAATTCAGAATCCAAAACAAAACAAATAGCAGGTGAGTCCAATAGGTCACATATTTTCAACAAGAAACACAACCTTCAAGGCTTCAAGTAATACACTAAGCAACAAGAAGAGCCCATGACAAATGTCCTCACTATCCCTAAACCGTCATTTGGTTGACATTGTGAAACATAATAATGGGACTATAATACCAATACAATGTTTCCACAAATAAAAATAACAATACAAGTACACATCCAATCAACCACCAAACAGAATGTGTCATTCCAGCCACATTATCCACTAACTGCAACAATGTGACATCCTACTTTGGCATAGGAACCCTTAATCTATGTCTTATTAAAATGGCTGCTCAACAAAGTAGCCGTCTATGTAATTTTCATTCTATTCAACGAAAAACAGCCTATTTGTATTGCCCACGCAGGTAAAGCTGCATACATCTGACCCTTTACTCAGTATTTTAAGACCAACCTTGAGGCAATCGGGTAATGTTGTTATAACTGACGTTTTTATAACCTTCCCAATTAGTTGACTAAATCTACATCTAATCTAATTACAATCACAACAACAACATTACCCTAGTATCTCAATGACTCCCGCAAATTACGAGGTAACGGGCAATCACAAGTATAAAGAAAAAGAACATAACATGAAACTAAAAAAAAAAAAAAAAAAAAACCACCACAGAAACAGGACTATGAGAAGGATCAGACAAATGAGGAGGTAAAGACCCAGAATTACCATGAACCTCCCTCCTCATTTTACCCCTTCTACCAATCCGCTTCTCCATTAAACCCTCATCATCATCATCATCATCTACAACTCTAGGACTTGGAACCTCATTCAATTCCCACAATGTAGCTGCCAATTTACGGGCCGAAACCGGGGGATGCCCAGCTTTAGACCTGCTGGACAGGGTAGGAGAGGCAGCAGTGGCGGCAGCGGCTTTTATAATAACAGATGGAGAACGAGGGCCCACCATTCTCCATGTGGGTACTGGTG
>JAOWBH010149671.1:0-12294 GCA_028566215.1 Silene coronaria | reverse complement strand
ATACAATAATTAGTACCTTTAGATGAATATGGGATGAACTAGGTTGATGTAGGGTAATTGATTGAAAGAATTTTGGTGGAAAATAGGTGAGAAATTGGGTTTTTTGGCTTGGGGTTGTAATTGGGGATTTTTTTTGGGGTGTGTTTGTAGTGAGTGAGGAGTGATTCGCGTTTTTTTTTATATATAACAGATAAAGCCACTGTCTTAGTTAGCAGCTTCATGCCTTCACCCCTATTTTGGTGAAAAATTGACTTGTCTGTTTGTAGTTTTTTTTTGTTTTTAGAATAAGTCGCTAACAAAGATGGCGGCTTATCTTGTAAATGTATCAAAAATAAAATAAGCCGCCAACAAAGACAGCGGCTTACTATGTTTCTTGGTTTTCAGACACTCCAGTAGCCACTAGAGTCCATTTGGCGTGAAAAATGGTTAAAGTCGCCAACGAAGATGGCGGCTTTACCTATCAACATCTTGCATTTTGACTCCAGTACACTGGAATCATATTTGGCTGGGACATTAGTAAAGCCGCTAAGTTTGTTGGCGGCTTCTTAGAGAAACATCAAAAAAAAAAAGTGATGACGTGGACCTGTTAGTCCTAAATAATTTCATAACAATCCCATTTCTCTAATTAATTACTCAATTAGCCCCACTAATCCAAAAAGTTTCGTAATTGAAAAGTTTCGTTATTGTCGTGTAGGTGTTGCTGCCGAGAAGAACGGAGACCCTTAGGGTGAAGAGCGTCGAAATCGTCTCAAGACGGAGTTCGATCAAATTATCTAACCTCTATGGCTCTATATAAGGTGGCCTGGGTAAATCGGCAAACTTTCATTATCTTACCTCATATGTCAAGTGTTTTAATACATTTATTATAGGATTGTTTCTTATATTTTGATTAAGTGAGACGACTATGATAAAAATCGTCTTATGAGTTAAAATGTTGTCTTAAAATAGACTAAATTCACTTCGGGTGTGGTGACGGCTTAGGCTTAGAGACCTATTCCGAAACTGTTTTTGGTATGTTAAGTAAAATTTTATAAAAACGACTCATGGGATCATTTTTAGCTTTACCGTCTCGGAGATCATGTTAATGTGCTATTTGGTTATGATAAAAGTTTATCATGGAAAGATATTCAAGGAATTTGGAACTGTTAACGCATCACATTTTAAAATGAATTTTGAAATATTCTGATTTTCTTGGGCATTTTTAGGATTGAATTTGAAAGTTCATTGAGTGGGAAAGCATGTCTTTACTATTGTGTACGTAATGACATGGAAGAATAGTAATAACTTAACCGTATAAAACCGTCCGTGCGTATGGGTCTTTGGTGGCCCTATTCTTAGACTCGAGAGTACGCGGGAGTGTGGCCATACTTTAGGTGGAGACCTGATCAGTCTCGTACGTGTTAGGTGGATCGCATCTGGGTTCCCGAAGGTCTTATTAGTAGGTGATAGACCTCGGGGATCATAGTCGGGTGGTGCGGGTAACAACCCCACGTGCCGCCGTTCCATCCTGGAGATGAGTGAACGAATTCTGTTTTAAACATGTTTATGTCACCACGGTAAACAGGGGTAATAATGTAAGTCCCCTGGTATCAGTGTGATTGACGATATAGATTACCATACAAGTTTCGAGTATTGGTTATATGGTCGAACGTGTAGGGTAACTAGACAGTATATCGTGATAACATTTTATTAAAATAATATGGCACTCAAACTATAGTGTTGATGATTTTCTTAAAGTTATGTGTAAAAGAGGTTGTTATACGATGTTTGATTGTATCATTATGTTACTCATTTTATTTATGATGTTACGATTATGTTATGTGTAAAATTGTTAATTCACCCACCTGAACGTTAGTTTTTCCTATGAAAATTTTCAAAAATATTTACAAACGACAAATTTGTGAAAGTCGATCATTCCCGAGACGGGCCAAGCTGAAGGTGGGATTTGGAAACTTGTATATATAGCATATTGTAATTTGGTAGAAATTGTTGTAAAATTTAGCATTCTTTATAATTGAAGTTAGCTGAAAATAGTAATGACTCGGATATGTATTTATCTTCCGTTGTTTTCTATTTTGGGCTTAGTAAAGTCTTGAAAATCTGGGTTGTTACAGGTAACACCGCATAAAGTCAACATTTAAGTAAAAATTTCCCAAAAAAAGAAAACGATTTAGCACCATTGAGTATTCCCTTCAATCCACAACAAAGGTAACACTTACTTTTGGGTAGTCTTTGAAATGGTACTTTGACCCCTATTTTTCTTTATATACGGGATTTTTTATACAAAAAACAAGATTTTATGAAAGATTTTTTCATAATATATCAATATGTACAAGTGTATAAATTTCACATTCTAAGATTCGTAATTTTATCGATATTCTTGATCAAAACTTATAAGTCTTAATTATCATAAAGTGTGTTAGGAATAGATCAGCAAAATTGACCCAATACCTAAACTTAAGATGCGAACATGACCCGAATCCAAATTAATCTGAATCGAATTTTCATTGTTGCAAATTAATTATCATCCACAAATAATTTGATAATAGTTGACCTAAACCTAGAATGACTCAGTCCGGCTCGAAGTCTGCAGACCCGAAATTGACCCGACTCGTTAACCCGTTTACCAAGTTCAAATATGATAAGAGTATTAACAAAGTCGAAAACAATGATACAAACTCCCTCCAACCTACACCAAAGGTAAAATGGAGGAAAATGGAGAATTTAAGAAAAGGTGGGAAAAGGCAGCAAGTCTCCCTTGTGACGGGTATATTCGTCACAAGCTTGCGACAGGTCAAGTACTCCCATGTGGGTAGATAAGACAAACATATTGTTACTCCCTAGGTAATCTTTTTTTGTCTTATCTGCTCAGATGAGTAATACTTGACCCGTCGCAAGCTTGCGACGGATATTTCCGCCATAATTGAGAATTTGTGGGGAAAAGGCGGAATAAAGAGGGGAAAAATATGCGAGGCATGTAATTATTAAATGAATAAAAGGACACGGTAATATTAGCAAATAAGGAATGTTATATTTGATTTGGATCGTCTGTAATAAGTGTTATATTTGGACTGGGTTAGAGAGAGTATTCTTTTTAATTAACACAGTTAATTATTGTTTATGTAAATAAGATTAATATCGAATCGAGTACCACCGGGGTTACTATAGACTTGGCAAACAGGTCAAGCGGGTCGGGTTCGAGACACGCCAGTTCGGGTCAAGTCATTTTGGGTCTTTCATTGATTTTGGATCGGGTCTGCTCATTTCGAGTTTGTTGGTCGGGTCTGTTTCGGGTCAAGCGAGTCGGATTATTTCAGGTCGGGTCATTTTCGGGTCAATAAATAAGAGATAAAAAGGTTATTTCAAGTCTTTTCGGTTCGATTAGAGTTATGTTTTGCCGAGTAATTTTCGGCTTGGGTGGTTTCGGATCGGGTTATTTCGGGTCAGGTCAATTACGGATTTACGGGTCAATTCGAATTTTGGGTTACATTTTGGGTGATAAAATTCGAGTCAATCTCAATCCTCGGGTCAGCTTTTTTAGGTCGGATTACTCCATTACCACCCTATCTAAAACTCTTTTTTTTACGTTCCACGGAGACTAGGGAGGACTAAAATTTCCTAACCGTAAATAGAGAGAGAAAATAACAGACCGTACGCATCATCAACTTCCACACTCCATAATCAAAATTTAAGAGAGAGAAAATAAGCTCAGTAGAGAGAGGGAGAGTTACGCACTTCACTTCGCTATCTTCGTATCATCGTTCAGCTATGGGTTGCATTTGTTCGGGAGGTACAACTGATCGTCGTGCTGGTATCTTCATCTTCACTCTTTTCTCTTCATTTTTCTTTGATGCTCAAATTTATGGATTTTGTACGCATTTTTTCTGTTGACGATGTTTTGCTACATTTTCTTGATGATTAACTGATTTTTTATAGGCGTAATTAGTAGTATAAAAGACGATTTATGAGTTTTCTGGTGATTTTTTTTTTTTTTGTTATGTTCATGTCGTCGTTCTTTGTGATTGTTGATTAGTTGTTTCCATTTTTCGTTTTTGTTAAGCTTTTACGGAATTTCGTCATAATTTACTGCTGTTTTTTGCGCTTACTTAGTATGAACAACTATGAAGTAACGATTTCAGTAATGGTGAAATTTGATTCGGTTGACAAAACGATGACTTAGGAGAATGATTTCGATTATGTTTACAGTAATGAGATTTAATTTGCAGAGTTTTTGTTCGTTTTTATTCTCGATAATTCTGTTTTTTTGGCGCATGATTAGTACAAAATAGTGATTTTCGATCATTATGAAGAACTGAAGAATTTTGAGAAAGTTGATGAAATGATGACTTGGGAGAATGATTTCGTTTATAATTGCTCTGAATTAATTCTTTTCTGAGAATAGCACATTTTTTTAATTTCGTTTTTACCTCGAATTTAAGCATCATTTTCCTGGTGAATTACTGTTTTTCTTTCCTGGTGCATGATTTGTATGAAGTAGCCATTTCAGTACAGAGAAATTGAGTAGGTTGTCGCATTCCTTGTTTTACGGAAATATGTTGATTCCAGTTGTTGACGAGGATGACTGATGACTTATAGCTATTCTTTGCGTTCTTTTCAAAGAATTTGTGTTATATTGGAGGTCATTGATGATTTCTATTAGGTGTTCCTTCATAATTTTATGAATGTCGCTTATTATATTTGTTTTGGATTCGCTGTTTACTGAATTTATGTTCATTTGATATCCTGCCGGATATATCCTCCTTATTTGAATTATAGCTAATGTTTGTCTGAAGAATGAACAAGTACAATGTTTGTATCAGCTGTTAGCCTGTTAAGATTAGAAACATCGAAGTTTTAGTCATTTGGTACACGGTGAATTGAATGTTTATTCATGTCCGCTTTATTTCTAAACGAGATTCAAGTTAATTGATGCTACTCCTAGATAGTTCATGTCAGGAGTCGACAGATCAGAATGAGCTGTTTCTGGTATACGGAGTATGTTTGAATGTTTGATTAATTATGTGAAATCAGTTTATGGAAAAACATTAAACGTCTTTCTAAATAAGTATGCAATGTGAGGCATGATCACAAGATTTTCACTATAAGTCCGTTGATAGGTGAGCAATGAGTTGTCAGATTTAGTTTCTTGGGGAAGACAAAGTAGCGGAAATTGCTCATTACCTTAGATTTGAAAGAACGGTCTGGTTAATTCTGTTTTCAAGGTTGGTCGTTTCATGTTCTTCTCGTGTATTCTTGGTCGTGAATCACGTTTTAGGTCGTGAATCACGCTTTTACTTGTTCCAACTTATGTATTCCTTTTCCGGAGCTGTTAAATGGTCTACATTCATAGGATCTCCAGGACATATATGCTTCAAGGATCGGAAAAAGCCATAAATGCCGTTTTATATTCTGATTACTGCCTGAAGAATTATTTCTAGGACAGTATTATGCTTAGATATGCTATTGCTTAACAGTCATTTGTTGAAACCAATGCTCTTTTCTTCCTTGACAGGTAACAGGCCAAGAATCTGCAGGCCAGGGCCATGGGCACACACTGAACCTATTACTAGAACACAGCTCGACGGGATGCGTGAGGAATTTTGGGACACTCAACCTCATTATGGAGGCACAATAGGTAATCCTTGTTGAACATACAACACCCGGTATCTCCAATATGTAAATGTTAACGACCCCGGTCCCTGTGTTCAAGTTTTTTGTGTCCATACAAACTGATAGGCTTCGTTTCTCATATCGTAATCATCTCTGGTTCTGTCAACGAGAGATGATGTGATATTATAAACCCTTTAACTATCAACCCTATCTAATGATGTGACCGTTTATTATAAAAATTGGTACAATTGTTAGCCTCAGTACAGTTGATGCTATGAACTCTCTTCACTGCTTGAGGATCATAAAATGATGAAATTAATTTGCTTTGCAGAAATCTGGGATGCACTTCGAGCTGCAACAGAAGCTGAACTGCCACTTGCTCAGACGATCATTGACAGTGCTGGTATCATCGTCGAAAATGCTGATCTGACTCGTTGCTATGATGAGAGAGGTGCTCTGTACGAGCTGCCCTTATATGTCCTGAGTGAACCTACAAACTTGATCCGCGGCAATTAGCTTAGTTATGTGACTATACAGCAGAAGTAAGCAAACTGAAAAGTGTAAATAATGTGAGTGAATTCATAGACAGACCTAAGTACATTCTTCATACACCGTTTATTGCCGTATCGTAGTGGCATATATTTCTTAGGGAAAGGTCATTGATTCAAACAGCGAGCTAAGAACGGGAGCTATTTTCGGTAGCTCCGGAGAAACATGTGGGATATTATCCTGCTTGCGATTACATGTTGTGCTAGATTTCAAACAATTTAGGATAATCAACTGCGTAATTGTTAATCTGGTGAAATTTTGCATTTCTGCTATGCCTTTAAGATTTGCTTAAATATGTTTCCATGTATGGAGATGGAGATGGCATAATCTGTTATCAGGAGTTCAGGACTCATGAGGTGTTTCTGAGACCAATCCAATAATCACAAATTCTAATGTGACGGACACTTTCTGTCACAAGCTTATGAGGACTCAATGATGTAAGTACTTGAAAATAAAATTTGACTAGCACCTCCTTAAAAAGGTACGGGCGATATGGGCAGTTTAACATCGATCGAGAAAATAAAATTTCATAGACAGGTAGACCTTCTTCGACAATATCTTGTGTGCAAAAATGAAAGCAATGCGTCTTGCTTGTTTCCATACATAACATCTTTCCTGTGGAACAATGTGTAGTTTGTTCTCGAACTCGATTAATTAAATCCTTTGGCCTTTGCTAGTGCATTATTCTCACCTTGTCATTACTTCAGAAATTACTATCAACATCTAAAGCAACTGTAAGACGTAAAAAGTACCCCGTAATATACTCATAAAAGTTATACTAAGTTGAAGTCTTCTCCGTTAAGAGCTGAAATTACTAGAAAGGTAAGAGAAAGGTAAGTAAAACAAAACTTGAGAAAACACAACATGAAACAAAACAACACTGAACTGAAGTTCCCCAGGTTTATTCAGCCAGGAATCGAAAATTAACATGAGAGTATTATCTCCAAAAAACAAAACAGCATAAAGGGGCTTCCAAAATTACAAGGGAAAAAAGCATTCCGATTAAGGAAATTCACCATAATAGTCCCGCCATTTACTCAGGAAATTGGCTTTCAATCAATCACTTGACTATGCAAATCTTAATCACAGAAGCTGCTCCAATACGATGAAGAGCGACAATGGAGTCTCCCTTCTGACATAGACCTCTCAGTGTGGCTTGCTTGAGGGCGGCCTCGAGGATCACCTCTGTTGACTCAGAATCAGTAGCCTTGGCAGAACCTTCGGCTAGAAGAGGAATCAAACCTCGGTAAACAAGACTATGTCTTGCCGGGGTCTCATCACTGCAAGTCCAGTCAAAAGAGTCGGTTGTCAAGACGGGGACCACCACTGAGAGAATTGGGACGGCTGGCCTGTACTTGGCAACCAATTTGGCTGTTGTCCCACCACGAGTTAGGACTACAATGAGCTTTGCCCGGGCTTTGTTAGCGGTTCCCACAGCAGAAGATGCAAGACTCTCGAGAGGGCTCATTGGGAGAGGAGTACCCCTTATCATCTCCTTGAAGATAGCACCATAATCGAGGGAGGATTCGGCCTCAATACATATGTGGGCCATGATCTTGACAGCAAGCTCTGGGTACGCCCCAGCAGCACTCTCCCCGCTAAGCATAACACAGTCAGTTCCGTCAAGAACAGCATTGGCGACATCTGTGGCTTCTGCACGGGTGGGCCTTGGGGATTTAATCATTGATTCAAGCATTTGGGTTGCAGTTACCACGGGCTTGCCAGCTAGATTACACTTGTAAATCATCATTTTTTGGGCGAGGAAAATTTTCTCCACAGGGATCTCCATTCCAAGATCACCACGAGCAACCATAAAGGAATCAGTCTCTCGTAAAATCTCATCAAAGTTGATAACTCCCTCCTGATTCTCAACCTGAAACAAACCCCAACAAATTTAAGGAAAAAAGTCAAGAGAGTTACAGAATAAGCAAATTACATCAATACAGATGGGAATAATAATCAGATTGAGAAGTTTCATATAAATAAGGTTCTTTACAAACCTTTGACATAAGCTGTATATGTTTATTTTCGGGACCAAGAACCTTGCGGACATGAACAAGATCAGAACCTTTGCGAACAAAAGAGAGTGCAATCATATCAATGTTATTGGGGACACCCCACTCCAATATGTCTTCTTTGTCCTTCTCTGTTAGGGTTGGCAAATCAACCACGACTCCAGGAAGATTCACATTTTTTCTCTCACCAAGTGTGGCTGTGTTCTCACATCTACACTTGACTGTCCCTGCAGCTTCATCACAAGACAAAACGGTGAAAGTGATGGTACCATCAGCACACAATATTGTGTTCCCTGGCTTCACGTCAACAGGCAGCTTTTTGTAGCTCATGGAAATCATAGTTGTATCCCCTTTAATGGTGTAATCAGTGGATACAGTAATCTCCTGGCCTTCCTCAAGTTGAATAGGCTTCCCATCCTTCAAAAATCCAGTACGGATTTCAGGTCCCTGCAATAGCAAAACCGAAAACACTTGTAACACACATGAATTTTCAGGTCAATTTATTCAGATATTGAGATAAAAGTGTAAATCTATGGCAACAAACTTTCAGATTAAAATGAAGTACAAATTCAATCAAATAAATGTTATTGGGGAATGAGGACTCCTACTCCAACATGTCTTCCCTGTACTTTACTTCTCATGTACCAAAATTTCGTTACAGAGGTAGCATTTGGAAGATGGCAATGACTCATGAGAAACTTTTATAGTTATACAAACCTCAACAGTTGCAAAGATTATCAGAAATACCAAACGTCTAATTTGGATTTTATATAATTGGGATACACGAGCATTATAAGGAGGGTTATAAGTACTCAATGAGTATCAAGGACACCAAAGGATGAAGCCATATTTAAAAGACGAAAAAAAAAAAACAGAGAGATAGTGGACAAATTATGCCCTCAAATGATTAGATATAGATTCAGAGGGGGGATTATCTGAATAGACACAAGTAGGAGTTGTGTTGATATGCAGCAAAGTCCACTTGAACAACTGACATAACCCGCTTTAATAATATAGTACCTCAACAAGGCTCACACAAATGCACACACGTCACCCACCCTAATTACTGCAAATGTGAAGTTCAGACTCACATAATCCCCATCCCCATCATGAAAACACTAAGTGTCGACGCGAGCACATTGATTTCAGTTTCTTACTGCCATTTCAATTTAACTTTAGGTATTGCTATAATAATAATTAGCCACGGAAAAACTTGCACCATTGAAGTATGCAAACGATTTCAAAATTAATAAGTTAAAAAGAGGAAAGTAAGGACCTTAGTATCAAGCATAACAGCACATAAAGTTTGAGTGTTCTGCATAGCAATCTTCAAATGGTCAAGA
Source organism: Silene coronaria (assembly GCA_028566215.1). NCBI lineage: Eukaryota > Viridiplantae > Streptophyta > Magnoliopsida > Caryophyllales > Caryophyllaceae > Silene > Silene coronaria. Next base: position 2,777 of record JAOWBH010149671.1, on the reverse strand, counting down.
GTTTCCTGGTGGTACTCGTGAGTTCCGTGTGAGAAATTGAAACGAGCTACGTTCATGCCTGCATTCAACAGCTTCTCGAGCATCTCCACTGACCTTGAAGCTGGTCCTAGAGTACATACTATCTTTGTCTTTGGCACTCTCCCATCATTTGGCTGCTCCTTGAGTATTCCTTCTATGTCAATGTTCGCCATCTCTGCCCTGTATTCACAAAAATCATCAGTCATCACAACAATAATTACTTATAATTCAGCAAGTTTCTTACGGAGTATGAGACAAACCCAATCAACTAATAAATCCCACCACATAAAAATGAAATGAATTAATAATAATACATCTCACTTAAGACCACTAAGGCCGTGTTCTTTGGCACTGAAACTACCTAGCCTAACCATGCATGAAAGTGGAGAGCGAAGATGAATTGAACATCAATGACATTACGTCCAAAAGAACATGGCCTAAGACCATTGCAGGAGTAGTATTTGTGAAACGGATCCAAATCTTCCACATAAATTTCCTCAAAAAAAGAGTGATGTCCGTTTCACAATAATGACCTATATTAGCAATATAACAATCTTCAACGATGATCACATAATCATCTAGACATACTGACCTTCTTTAACATATCAAGAGACCATCTCATACGAGAATTTCCGTTTATAATCTCAGTAATTTACTCGTAACCTAAGTTACCAATACTACTCAAATCAACATTATGCAGCTCAACAACACATACTCCCTCCATTTGTTTACCTTTCCTTATACTTTTTGGAGAGTACTTGATCAAAGATAAACAAATGATTGAGACGGAGGGAATACAATAATAATCAAACACTTTCTAAAAACCGCATCGATATTAATATCATCCCGATTTAACCAATACACAACAATAACAACCCTAATTACTCTAAATCTCTAAAAACACTCAATTAAATCAAATCAAATCAACAATACTACATCAAACTTCAAATCATTCACATAAAACCGTAAATCACTACTGATTTACTCAACAATAATAATACTGTTAACATAAAATCAATCTTAAAAAAATTACAAATTACGATAATCAAAATTACCAGAAATTAATTAATTAAAACAACAATAAAACGCAGATCCAAGTGATAACACTACAAATAGTATAAATCTAACATAAATGAGTGAAATTATAGATACATAATCAAGAATGAAAGAGAAATAGAAGTAAATCTGACCGAAAGTGAAATCGGCGAAACCCTAGAAAAAACGGAGAATTTGGGGGATTAAAAAGTCAAGTGAGAAAAATGAGGTTTTTTGAGAGAAGAAAGATATTTGTGTCGCCACGAGTGTTTTTATAAACAAAGTATGAACCACCAAAATATACGTCACTATACCATGCGAAGAACGAATATGCGACTTTGGAAATAATATTTTCAAATTTTCTAGATGGATTCAATTATTAGGTCTTTTTTCCATAACTATGTGCTATGTACTTTTTTACTTTTACCTTACCGTGTGTTCAGTAACGGACCTATGTGTATAGGTTTAGGGTTTAAGATTTTGAGACGTTATAATTATTTTGTTTTATGTGTGTTGTCAAAGCAAAGAGATCTTAAGAAAATAAAAAAATTTGAATTTTTTTAATAGTTGTGTGACTTTGTTAGTCTCGATAAAGTCATAATAAAGAGTATAAACAAAACATGCTTAAAAAAGGATACACGAGGGAGAAAAAAAAACTTGGACTTACATAATAAGAAGGCGTAAAAAATTGAATGAGATGCCTGAATAAAGAAAAAAACGGTTGTAAATATATAATTTGAGTGGTATTTATTTTTATTTTGTGATTTGAGATTTATCGTAGTATTTATTGACTTGAGGCAATATGGAAGTACTAGAAACGAGGTAATTTTAGGTTAATTAAATTATTAAATTATTAACTTTTCTAACAAGAAAAACATAAAAGTGAGCATAGTTTAGATTGGTAACTTTTCGAGCAAGAAACATGTAAAGATGAGAATTTTAGGTTAAACTATGGACGTCGTATGCTACCAACCGGTCCAAGTTTTTTAGTAGGCTTGACTCTTTGCTTAGGTCCAAAAAGAGCACGGCACATTTATTGGGCCAGCTAGTTGGTCTGATTTAGGCCCAACTAGGTCCACTACGAGCAATATTAAAACCAAAAGTTCATTGAACCCGTCTCAGACGTCAATGTAGAGTGTAAACCCATTTTATTAGACCGTTTTCGGCTTTTTATCAAAGGTCGAATTTTTTGACATAACCGGTGCAAATCTGGCTCACCTCGGCTCATGGTTATTGGTTACCTCTTACGTCCTGAATTGGACCCGTCTTAGTCCACGATCACGTTCTAAACCGAGGTTTATGTTATGTAGTATCATACAAGTAGCTCCTCCCCGCCCCACCCCACCCATCGGGTGTTGTGGCTAAGCAATTATTCCATTTTAAACTTATTTCTTTGCATTTCGAACAAGTCAGAGTGTGTAGTCCATGGATTAGGCTTAGTCTTCTCTGAAATTTTGGTCTAAGCACAACCCATGATCTACGGTATGCTGTATATCGTGCAGAGTCGTGTCAATCCTATGTCATGTTAAAATAGGCTATAGGCCAAGCTGTGGCTCCAACCACACTGACATATAGCTCACGTCACCACTTCCATCACTAGTTCTAGTTTAGAAAGAGCTATTATTGAAAAACTGATTAATCGAATTCGATTTATTTAAAATCGGTTGGATCAAGTGGGGGGTTTTGCTCATCCTACAACTCTTTTAAGTCTAAACTATGAAACA
>JAOWBH010149650.1:0-12298 GCA_028566215.1 Silene coronaria | reverse complement strand
AGGACGGACGGTATAAATGGATTATTTTTTCAAACATATTGGCACATAATTGGTCCATCGATTGAACTATCTGCGTTGAATATTCTGAATGAGGCACCCATGCCGTTAGCCATGAATAAGACCCACATTGTTCTCATCCCAAAGACGAAGAATCCATAGAATATGGGTGACTATCGACCAATTAGTCTTTGTAATATTTTATACAAAATTGTGTCGAAAGTTTTGGCTAATAGATTAAAAAGGTTCTTTGGGGAAATTATCTCCGAAAAATAAGAGTGTATTTACCCCCGGCCGTATGATATCTGACAATATCCTTGTAGCGTTTGAGCTTTTCCATTATATGAAAAATTCCAGGAGTAAAGGGGGTCATATAGCCCTTAAACATGATATGGCTAAAGCTTACGATAGGGTCGAGTAGTGCTTCCTTGAAAAAGTTTTGAGCAAGATGGGGTTCGATGCTGGTTAGATCGATCGGGTGATGATGTGTGTGCGAACAGTCTTCTATTATGTCCTCGTGAATGGGCATCCTTCCTCTGAATTTAGACCGAAAAGAGGACTTCGGCAGGGTGATCCAATCTCACCCTATCTCTTCATTATTTGTGCCGAGGTTTTTTCCAGTATCATCAGAAGGGCGGTCGAAAAAGGCACTATTCATGGTATTAGAGTTTCTCCAAGAGCACAGACAATCTCGCACCTGTTCTTTGCAGATGATAGCATTTATTTTGTCCGTGCGAATGGAACAGAGGCTGATAATTTGATGGGAATTATTAATATGTAAGAGACGGCGTCCGGACAGCTTGTTAATATTGACAAAACCACAACTTCATTTAGCAAATGGGCTATTGTGGCTAGATGGGCCCAAGTTGTTCCGGTTCTTGGGGTGCGTGTTGTCGAGTTACATGACTTAGTGCTACCAACGTTGGTGGGGCACTCTATGGCCATGATCACTAAAGTTGTGCGAGAGAAGCTTAGTAAAAATTTATAAGGATGGCGGAGACTTTTACTCAGTAAAGCAGGTCGGGAAATTTTGATTAAGGCGGTAGCTCAATCCATTCCTATACATGCGATGAGTATTTTTAAGTTATCGGCTAATTTTTATGATGACCTACGATCATTAGTTACACGATTTTGGTGGGGATCAAAGCCAGGGAAAATAAGATAGCGTGGATTGCTTGGGATCGTATGTGCAGACCGAATAATAAAAGAGGGATTGGGTTCCGAGATTTGAACAAGTTCAATGAAGCCTTGTTGGGGAGACAAGCTTGGCGACTTTTGACGGATAACGAGTCACTTATGGTCCGAGTCATTAAAGGCAAATACTTCTCTACTACTTGCTTTATAGAGGCTTAATTGGGCATTAATCCGAGTTTCACTTGGAGAAGCATCTTTGGTGCTAGGAGAGTGCTAGAGTTGGGGGTTAAGAAAACGCATTGCAGGTGGTCTTTCTACTTGTCTTTGGCCAGACCCTTGGCTTCCAGGTGGAAATAATGATGCCCATATGAAAGTAGCGGAACTCCTCGATGAATATAGGTTGGGTTGGAACTATGATAAATTAGAGCATTTTTCTCCCGTTTGAGTGTGAGGGCATCCTGAAATGGCCCTAGATGTGGCACTTAAAACACTTATTCTTTCCTTTAGTTTAAGATGTGCTAGGTTTCTGACCCATGACCCCTTTCCCCTTGTCCTTAGTGGGTTGGACTGTTGGTTTTGGTGGCTCTCCTATCTCCTTACACCACTAAAAAATCTAGACTGTCCAGGGCTAACAATTGTTATAGACAATGTAGTCTTAGGTTTTTTTATCTTCTCTACTCTAAGAGACAAGTTCACAACATCATCAAACGACCAAAGAGGTTGCATTCTAACCTAGTTAGTTATGTCAGTATCTAATCCTTCCAAGAACCTAATAATCCTTTACTCAGGTTTCTCATTGATCTCACCATTGTAAGGTCAACTGCTAAAAGATTCTTGAATAGGTCTCAATAGACCTCTCGCTTTGCTTAAGTTTAGACAGTTTAATAAAAAAATCCTGAGCATAATATTTAGCAACAAACTTATCCAACAGCTTCTTTTTTAACTTAGATCAAGACTTAAGAGGTTCCTTACCCTCTTTATTTCTCTGAGATTTTAAATTCTCATACCACAGGGATGCATAACCTTTCAGTTTTAAAACTCCAACCTTAAAAGCCTTAGCATCATTATAACTCTTATACTCAAAGATCCTTTCATTTCTCATAACCATTCTAACAAATCATTAGGGTTTTAACTACTAGAAGATTTAGGAATCTCTACCTTCAAATGTTTGTCAAAGAGTTCATGGTCCTTACCTTGATGACTATCATCTGAATCTGAGAGATTGTCCCATCCATGGTGTTGTCCCCTGCCACCTCCTCCTGGTGGTGGACCTCTGCCTCTACCTAGACCAAATCCTCCAGTGTTTGCAGCATTGTTGTTGACAGTATCCATCATGGTATTTATGGGCTGAGCCATGATATTAACAACAGTAACTACTCTCCCGTTTTTGTTTCCATTCCTACAAGTCTCTCTTCACTCATCGGGTTAATTTTGTGTGTTTTTGTTGTAGTTAGGTTTTAAGTGAACTCACAAACTCACAGCCAAAGCTCTAATACCAGAATTACAGTGTAAACTATGGGATTCGCACTAAAATTACAGTAAATGGACTCTGACAGTGAAAAAGAATGTAACTTTGGATATAATTATTGTTTCAACTCCCACAAAACACTTACAGGAAATTAAAACAACAATTTGGAGTGAACTGAACTCAAAATCCACGGTTTATGCACAGGATCTTGAGAACAACCCAACAACATAGCTAAATGAACCCACGACCTTGCACAAGATCAATCTAACTATGCCAACAGACATTGATTAATACCTACAGTCAACGCGCAAGATATTTTCAGGCCTGAATCTCGACTACAAACTTGCACAAGTTGAAAAAAATGTTTTTCAGAAAAAAATCTCAGGTTTTTTCATTCAAACATTCTTGCAGTTGGGTGAGGGTCCTTATATAGGCCTCACCTTTGAAATTCAGTACAAAAACCCTACATCCAAGGCCGGGATTAATTCTTAGGATACAAACAAAATAATTAAGATGATTTACAAAGTGGAATGAAAAATAAACCAACTGATACAAGTCGAATTAATTCAAATGCAATTGCAGGGTGACAGTCTAGTTTTTGTTGCATTAGCAACTGGTATTTTGGCATGGATTATGGAGACGAGTTGCATTAAATACTCCCTTGGCTTGGTTATGATCCCATCTGCATTTGGTAGGACAAAATCAAAAGTTCTTTTGAGAACAGCTTTCCAATGTTCCAACGAAAAAAAAGAAATTGTGCTTTTTGCTTTTTTTACTAATTTTCCTACAAACATTTTCAAGTTGATTTTCTGTAAATTGCATTTTGAAATGGTCTTGGTTCCCTATGATGTTTCTAGACTTAGTTGAACAAGCTCTCAGTTGACCATAGTGGCAGCTGATGACTTGGTCCGAGCTGTGAGTTGTTGGCCTCCAATGTTAGATGTAAGCTGGCTGTTAGACTATCAACGTCAGTGGGACTGTTGCCTGTTTTATTAATTGTATTGCCTTGGCACTCAGCTCCTGCTTTAACAGTGGAGGCCCTAGTTATGGGGAGGTTGGTGCAACAATGAGGTTGCTTATTTCAGGAAAGAGAAGACAAACGGAGAGGTGATTTACCTTTGCAGATGCTCTAAGTAGTTAAGTACTTTAGTTACAATTTCTATAATTTCATTCTCTAGTTTCTAGATTTAGTTTGCTTTTGGCTAATTGCATGTTCTTAGTTTTAAAAAATCAACTGGTTTAGACATCACTAATCATTGATGAACGAAACAAAACAATAATTGAAGCAACCAGTCAATCCTAACCAATCTTGTGGCTTCGTACCTCAAGTGCACAACCACAATTCACGCGTTTCAAAGGATCTATTAGAGTTCATCGCATGTCAAAGTCTCCTTCTAAAAAACCTCTCTAAAGTATTAGTTAACTAGAATTTACAATTATAAGTACACGTTAATTGGTGGTGTTAGTACCAATGAATTTAGAATCAACATCCTACTTTGGATCGACATATTGGATAAGACTGAATTATTAATTCCAAATCTTATATTCGTATTTCCTAAAAACTAACTGAAAGTTTTTGATACACAATAGCAATACTGTAATAGCTTCTAACTATTCATAATATTATTCATACATTATTATATTGCTAGTTAATAGTTGTCAATAACATATTACCGATTTTCGGTTTACATATTGTTATATGAATAAACGACTTGCGCAAAACCACCAAATTGGTAAAACAAAAAAAAAGTGTAGGGGTTGTTGGACAGATTGGTAAAAAAAAAAATATTTGTTGGGACAAGTTGGTAAAACTTTTGGTGTTGGGCAAATTGGTAAAGAAAAGTAATGTTTTGTGGAATGTTGGTTAAAAAAGTAAAGTGTAAATAATATTGAAGTCAAAATTTTTAATAAAAATCAAACTAATTATTATGTAATCAAGATGTGCTAATTTTTTCACTTATTATTTTCTCAACCAAAGTTCAATATTGAACTATAATCGTCAAACTGCATTTTGAACTCACCCCTATATTTTACCTGATACTAACCTATTCTACATCTAAATGGACTGTTTATATTATGAAATGATCCATATAATGCTAGGTTACCACTCGATAGTGGTGAACAAAAATGGTTTGAGTAGGTATACGATTTTAAAAATTCTTAAAGTAATTGTACAGTCCCAACCCGGTTTAATTGGGTACACGGAGTACAAGAACCCAGTTAAATTGGGTATACAATTTCTTGGTGGTTTTTCACCGTTTATAACTTGTCATTGCTTGTTTTATTCTTTTAGAAAAAAAATTCAAATAAAGCCATAAACCATATATCCATTTTCAGCCTTGTCCTACTTGGATCCGATAAGAGCTTAAAAAATCCCGTATCGCATTACTTACGGAAATACGTATCTTATGTACGAAAATTTGTATAATCTAAATCAAATTCGTATATCAAAAGTTCAAAACGTTGTATTTTTTCTCTAATCGCTAACACTCGTAATAAATAGGTTTTATTTAATTAGTTCGAAACATGATCATACTAAGTTTATTTACACTAAAATCTAGTAAATGTTGTTTCAAGTCAATGAAATTCATGTTGAACATATATTAAGCATTGAAAAAATTTATATATATATTAATGACCTCTTATTCATTCATAAAGAAAACATTTAATATTATCTTTTGTTTATTTATTTGGTCAAAATATCACTTAATCAACTTTTTTTTTTTTTACCAATTTGTCTCACTTACTACTTTGTCCAACATACCTTACTTTTTTTATCAATTTGTCCAACATGCTTTTACTTTTTTTACTAGTTTAGTAGTTTGGCCGACTTGACTTGACTACATATACATTCTCATGTGAAAACTCACTTAGTGTTTGATTTTTCCTTCTACAGCTTAGAAGAAAACGATATTTTAATCTGTTATAAGAAAGATATTATTACTACTATAAAATTGAATCGTTGAATTGTGGAATCATAAAATCGCGTCAAATTTATATATATTTTCTTTAAAAAAAAAAACATAATCGTAAGATAATACATAAGATCCAACCAAGGACTACGATTTAGTGAATCGTAAAATCGTAAGATTGTAAAATCGGTATTGGGATTTTGAAAGTAACGGTCAGTACTACAATCATCACTGTCTTATTTTTGACTTATGACTCACATTCCATAATAGCGATAATATCTTGTGTTTTCAAATTACACCCTATATTTACATGTATTAAAGAAACATGAAAATAAAAGGAAATGATAAATATACCCCTAAATAAAGTTTATATTTTAGAAACTAAAATAGAAAATAATTTTTTAATATATACATTAATTATATTGGTTAATGTGTAATTTACTTATTAATTCCTAAATTAATACCAAGAAGGTATTTAATACTTAAATTCTACCTTAAGGGATATCTTCAAAGATAATATATTTTACATCTTAATTGTAGAAGGAAAAAAATCAAACAATAAGCCAATTTTTACGTGACAAAGCATGTAGCCAAGTCTTTTACTCATATTACAATACTTCAAATTATAAATTGGTAACAAGTTAAGGAAAAAAGTGATATATTTGTGGTTGTATGAAAAAAGTGATATATTTGTGGTTGTATTAACTATATTGTACAAGTAATATATTAATAATATATAGTAGTAACATGACAATTGTATGTATTTATATTTTTGTAGGTACACCCTCCTATTATCTAAGATCTTCCACGTCTGTTTTGGGCACAAATTTAGTGGTATGATTATATATAGATGTAATTGAAAGTAAGAGACTGAATGTGGGGTCACAAGTTATTGTAACAACAAATGATAGATAAATAAGAAAAGTAGAAGATCTTTGTGAATTTGCCGTTTTAGGAAATGTTGATTTGAACCTAATGGTTCGATCTTATCCACTATGTCGATGCAATGTAGGATCATTTTCGATCATCGATGTTCATAACTTGTTACAGATTTCTTGAAAATGCACAAAATGTCATTACACACAAGGGTCGAATCCACAAAGACGGTTAGGATTGACTATTGATTTTGGTTATTAATTAGTTTAGTTTGTCAATTCTTAGTTAACGGTATTGAATTCAATACATATCAAATTATTAGTTATGAACCCAATTAATGCATTAATCGATCACTCAAGGCAATTGCAATAGGGGTTCTCAACATTGGGGTTGTAAATAAAAACTTCTAAAGAAAAGTATTGCAAAATAAAGTTTGTTCTTAATTAGTAAACATAGCAAATTAATTGTGACATTGAAGAACTTTCCATTTTGTGATAAAAAGTTTGTAATTCTTAATATTGTCAAAACATGACATAGTAAAGGAAGAACTTTTTATTTGCACTTGCTCTTATATGTTGTTAACTGAACAACAATAATCCTAGTGTTTAAAGCCAATTAGCCCCCAATTTTTTTCCGGCCTAATTATGCAAGCTAATCATAATTAAGCCCTTATTGACCAAATTACTCAAAATTCATATCTAAACAATATAATTAAAAGGGTGCCTTTATATATCCAATTAATGTGACGTGTCAAACTTAATGTGATGTGGCAATGTTTTATTGTGACCTGGCGGTAATTTATTGTGACATGACACTTATTTTTAATTCATTCATTTTGCTATAAAAATCCATACACCTACAAAGCCTTAATCCCAAAATTATTGGGGTCGGCTGACATGAATCATCATTTAGAACTGTCCATTGGTGGCAGCACACCTCAAAATGCGAAGATATAGAAAAAACAAAAATGGGAAACAAATGGGAGTGGAACATAATACAAAAGACAAGGTAAACTTATAGGTTTTAAAATGAAAGCCCGAATTTCTTTTATAAAAAAAACAAGAAATCTAAATCGAGAATATATTATAAGGATTTTTGAAAATCGAAGTAAAACCTAATTGTCCGGAATACCATAAATGTAAACCAAATGTTCTCCCTGTCCCGGTCATTTGTTGTCCTATTCCTTTTTTTGGTGTCTCAGTCAATTGTTGTCTTTTCTATTTTAAGAATACACTTGATGAGCAATTTGACCATTCACACTAAATTTTGGTTCCACTTGTCATTTAGAAATTGGCCCCTCCTCTTTCCTTGATCTTTCTGCCAAAACCAAATGACAACAATTAACCGGGACGGAGGGAGTTTTTTATAGAAGAATGTTTTTTTAAAAAAAAACATGTAATAAATGCAAAACGAACAAATGAATTATGAAAAATTAAATAAAAACAAACAAAATATTTCAAATGACATCAGATACTAAAAATATGTATTATTTCCTTCCATCATGCCGTCTCCGTCACTATTTTCTCTTCAAGTCCAAGAAATCTAATATCGTTCTCTATCACTCTCCACAATGTCTGTTATTTTCTTCCTTTACCCCTAGCAACCTTTTCTATTCCCCCGATCTCGAGCCTCCAATTAATGTGACATGGAAAACTTAATGTGGCGTGTCAATATTTTATTGCGACAAAACAAATAAATGTGACATGACACTAATGACGGTAATTTATTTTGACGTGACACTTATTTTTAATTCACTCATTTTGTATAAAAAACCATCCATCTTCGATTAGTTTTAAACATAATTTACTCAATTTCATTTTGACAAAAAACTCTTCACATAAAGTTATTAAAACACTATGAACAAATGACGGTTTTACTCCCCGATATTATCATTGTTTCGGGTGAAAAAAATTATGTTAGCGTTGCTCGATCCAGACCGGGTCAATGCGCTTCTTTCGGATGGTGGTGATGATGAACCTCAGCTGCCTCATATAGTACTTGCGCAAGCAACACACAGGACCTTGAGGGTGTCCCTAGGGGGCCCTCTTCGATGCCTAAGTCATTATGATATCTTTGAATGATTTATCGGACCCCGACGTAAGGCTCCGGTTCCGATGTTCTCTTAGAAAAGCTTTTGATTTACATCATGAGAGATAGGTGTGATGTGATGTCTTACAATAGTCTTGCTTTTCTCTATGCAATTACCTTGTGTTTTGGTCCCTTCTTTGAGAAGATATCCAAGGTGGATATTTATAGGAGACACCTTGTGACTTCGGCGGGCATTTGAACCCATAGGTGTAAAACCCCTACTTACCAAGGAGCCTTTAACATGACTTTACCTAGCAAATGGGGACAATACCGGCTCGATTTCCCGAGGTAGTACATATCAAACGAGACCATAATGAAACATTTATTAAATCAAAGAAAGTTTAATAGATTACAACATAAACCAAAACTCCAAGATACAAAATCCGAAATGTCAAATGAAACTAAAACAACTCTAATCTAGTACTCAGCGGAAGCTAATGTATCACAAGTCAGGTGAACTCCCATCCACGCCTGCAGCTAAGCTTAAATAAGATCACTTGCTAAAGACTAAGCTCACCATTCGCCGACAATATCGAATGGAACACAGCAAAACACAACAAAAGGAGACAAGACAAGAAACCACAATCCACAAGGTTAATAAACTATCCAAACAAATCAACATCACAACAACGAAACACAAAACAGACTAATCCATCTCAACCATCTCCAAACTCCGAGAACCAGTAACTAGATTACCCATCGCAACAGGTAATCCGCTCCTGCAGGTGGGAGACCGCAACCTAGCCACCAAAATTCCCGCTCATCGCAACGAGAAAACCCAGATCATTAATGTGCACATCCCTGTAATGATGGGAGCCACAAGGGGCGATACATTAGGGTGAAGACCATCTCCCGACAATGGCTTAACAACAACATCATCATCATCATCAACAATACATCACAACATCACAATAATCATATCAACAACATCACAATAACATTCAATAGCAACTTTGTAGGGAAACCCTACCTCGATAGCAAATCCGAAAAGTACGCAAGCAATCAACTAGAATCGATCCTCTACGAACTCGTCACCTATAACAATGATATACTATAATCAATACCATAATCATGTCATAAATTATAAATATTTAATTCAATCTATATTAGGGTTAAGACAAATAGTAAAACGAATAAGAATTACAAATCGAGACTTACTACGCGATGGACGTGGAAAGACACGAATTCAACAATCAACAATGCTAAATCCTTGCTTAAGGGTGATTACAGTAATCAGGGAGAGTGTTAATGAAATGGTTTGGGTTTATAAAATGTTTTATGAATTGACGAAATGGATTATATAACCCCCCGTAATCACTCTTAATCAAACCGCTCAAAACACGATAACAGACCGGACAATCAGTCGAGTACCTACTGCACTCGACCGAGTGCAGTCTACTCGGTTGAGTACAAGACACTCGACCGAGTAACCACACTCCAGTAGCCACACAACCCTTCTAAACACCACTCGACCAATACACTCGGTCGAGTACTCCCTACTCGACCGAGTACTCCTAAGCAGACATACGGAGTATTACAGGCTTCTCTCCTTAAAATGCACTTCGTCCTCGAAGTTCACGCTCATACATACAGAACACAAACCCTCTTCCTCTATTCCCAACACCAACTCAACTAAACTCCGTAATACTGTCAAATACCATTAACACTAGCACCAACACACCGCTAACACAGTCTTACTTATCATAACGTCTCTAATAAATCCAATACCAATACAACCCTCAAAGCAAGAACAACTACCAAAATGAAATGTTACATTCTACCACCCTTAATATGAACTTCATCCTTGAAATTCACTCACACTCAAAACTATCGCCATCCCAAATCATGAATACTATCACATTCATACGCTTACCCCTTTACTCTAACCCCAATCAATTCCAAATAAGTAATACCACGAGCACCACCAAATAATTAATACCACAAGTACCACTAATGCTTTCAATGACATTAACACTCAAATCCATCCTTGATTCTACAGCCAAGATCCATCCTACCTCATCCTTAATAATATACCTCAATAGCACAACTAAACAAACGAAATATACCACAAAATTTAGGGTCATCACCGCAATGTAGCATCCTACCCTTGTTAAGATAAATGTTACTTTCTCATAACCCAACCAGTGCTAGATTCTTAGCTTTTCTTTTCATTCTCTCAACCCTGTTTCACTGATAACCGACTATCGCCTTAACATCAACGATAACTACTCCCGTATCCCACACTCTCTAACAATTTTCATACCTCTAATCATTCCTCTCACCACCTAACATTTACCACAAAATCATCAACATAATCCACTAATTTAACTCTTCAACATTACTGCACGACAACATTCTTCTCTATCCACGCATCTATCTCCACAACATAACTCACGACCCAAAATTTTTACCCCTCAACAACGATATCCTTAAATGCTTTTATTGTTACCAAACTCGTCCATACCTTAACATGATACTAATCCCTCCAAACCTACTTCCCGAATTAAATATTATGAACCACTTGCAGCTTCTAGCCCAGTATAACACATATTCTGCTAATTACTTACCACAACCATTTAAATAAATGCTCCACCCAAAGCAAGCTCGAAAGTACTCCAACAATTATTCCTCTGGAACACAATATCTATGGAAATATGACGACAAAACAGCCGCAACCGAAATTCTCACCCATAATATACTCCACTCTCTCACCCACAAGTCGAAAATTCAAGGAAACAACAATAATAAATACGACACCAATCCATATGCCAAAAATAGAATGAACATAATATATCAAAATTCTTTTCTCAACTATCTTGTCTCCTCCACCACAACCGATGACGGCATCGCAACACACCACCACCAACAGCCGCACTGCTGCGCGAAGGTACCAGTATCGCAACACAGAGTACCGTGCCTGGATCGCAACCCAGAACACAACGACCACATCATTAATCATTGCAACTATACACACACAAACACTGTCTCTGAACAACTTCCTTGACAAGAAAGAAAAACAACCTCACAACTCATTCTAACCACCATTACACATCCTTATTATCGCCTTACTAGATCATAATACACAACAATTGATATCACACTGAACAATGAGATCTCATACTATTATCCTCGGGGTTAAAATCCACACAATCACTTACAATAAACATAATGAATCACTCAAATTACTCAAACAACAAGATTAAAATTGAATTCATTCATATCACATTCCTTAATTCACGTAATTACCACCAACAGACAGATGTGACCATATAACCAATTCTCAAACTACTAATAGACGCCTTATATTTCAACATCTTATTATCCCTCGCAACCATGAATACCGATCGAGCCTCCTGAAATTCAACTTCTTTAGAACGACGAATTTCCTAGTTAACAACATTACCCTTAACCACTAGTGGCAGCACCACGACACAACCATCATTCATCTCACTACCCTCATACAATCACCCCTAAATATAATAGTCTCGCTTCTTATCTTTGTTTACCATTCCAAATAACGAACTCCATTAATCCCATCCACATCACTTACCTCAATATCCATACCAATTATGTCCATGACTATATAGCCACGTACCTTACCACCAAAGTCCCATACCATGTAATCACTCTATCAAATTCGCATTCATTTATTTCCTCAAAACTCATGACTAACATGCCATCCCACGTATCTTTTGTTGGAGTATGTGTCCTCAACAATAGTGTGATCACATTATTAAATCTCTTAATAAGAATACGTAAGGGATGATCCTATTATATAGTCAACTGATCCACATTAATCGGTAATGATTGGCTGACTAGAGTT
>JAOWBH010149629.1:0-12298 GCA_028566215.1 Silene coronaria | reverse complement strand
TATGTGTAGACTCCTTTGATCACCCCTATGTACCCATGACACTCTAGTGCCTTTACTTGATTGTTTACATCCTTATTTTGTTGTTTACGTGTATTTCATAGCTTAGTTCAAAACCCATATAATTGTGACACTTGTATGATTAGGATAGATAGACTTAGAACCCAAACACACCGTCACATGGATCGACTTTGACTTATCATTATGCTAGGTTAAGCTTATGAAGGTGTTTGGTGATTTAACGAAGCACCAAAATGGCGCCGTTGCCGGAGACGGTGTTATGTGTTTAAATTCTTGTTAGTTTGTTTATCCTATTTTGTGTTTTTATCTTGAGAGATCCCATCTCTCAAGACCGTTCTCGCCATTTACTTTAAGTATTTTAGTTCTCTCGTTGCACCAATGATGGTGCAAGACCGTGCCCAAAAACTCGGTAGCCTTGGAATTTCTTTTGGGAAGAATTTGATTGAGTATGATGAATTTGAAAAACAAGTCAAAGCGCTCTTTACTCACCACGCGAGCAGGGATGATGCAAGTCACTCAACTAATTTCACATGCCAAAACCCAAAGACCAAACCATCAAAACAACCCTTTCAAAAACAAACATCACAAAATCATGACAACCACAACCTCACTATACAAAAGCAACCTCCTACAAATATTTCAAGATCAACAAGATTTCTTTGAACAAAAGAGAGAAGCAAGCAAATTGAGGAATGAGGTGTTGAGCAATCTCCTAGCCCATGAAAAAAATCTTGGCAACCCAATTAGAAACCATCCATGAGTCTAGTGAGGAAGATAATGATGAATATTTTTAATTTGGGACTTACTGTGAGACAACCATGGATTATACCTTGCCTAACACTAACTACTCATCTCTAAATAACAACGATGACTTCTTATTCCAACCTGCCCCACGATTCTTGGACGACGTTCTTGGATGTGAGTATAAGGGAGTGACTGTTTTTGGTAAAAAATTAGTAAGTTATTAATATAATTTGTGGGTTAAAGTGATCGATCTATGGCCTACGGATGATGTAAATACAACGATGCAAATGAATGATAAAAGCAATGAAATAAGAGATTGCCACGAGGAATTTGTTGACGCGGAAAACCCGATGCGGGAAAAACCGCGGGGGGAGTCGGAATCCCACTAAGTATGCACTATCATTCTTTAAGGAGTATTTTGGCGGAAATACAAGTGAAATTCTAGGAACACAAGATCTACAAGAATGTTTTCTGCTAGGACTTGTGCTGGAACCTGAATCAAGACCTGATCTGGAGTCTGAGTTGAGACCTAACCTGGAGCCTAAGCCAGAACCTGATCTAGAACCAGGATCGGGACCTGATCTGGAGCGTGAGCGGAGGCCTGATCTGCAGCCTGCGCCAAGACCTGACCTAGAGCCTAGGTCGGGACCTGCTATGGAGCTCGAGTCATGGCCTGATCTGGAGTCTTATTTGGGACCTGATCTGGAATCTGGGTCGGGACCTGTACTGAAGCCAGAATCTCTGCTGGAATTAGGGTTTATTTGCTTTATTTGAGAGTGTTGTTGTGTAATTCATTGATGAGTGATAGTGATGGTGGTTATAAGGTATGAATGGATGATTATAAGGTGTGAGATGATGATGTATGTTTAGTTGTGTCCCCTTTCCTTATGCTTGGTTTAGCTTTTATAGTATGCAAGCCCTCATGGGATCCTTTGTAACTGCCCCATAAATGCTCCACTTATTGCTCCGTTAAATGCTCTACTAAATGCTCCCCTTAAGACTAGCCGTTATTGACTTTTTTCATTCAATGCTCAATCTCCCTTTTCTACCTCGGATGTCTGCCTGCGGATTCAGTTCCTGATTTTCAGTGTTAGTTGCACCAAAATATCTAACGGTTGTTGACCACCTTTATGAGTGCTTTAATATGAGAATATCCTTTTGTTTGTTTGTTTGTCAATGCAATCTTGGGTCTTGTGGTCCCGGTTCACCCACCTCATCAATTCCATATATTTTATTTTCACCAATACGCACCCACCACGTCGACTTCGATAAAAGTGTAATTTTTATCCCTAACAATTACCCTCAATTTTCCTCCTCAGGCTCAGGATGAGGAGGGAAATTAATCCTTCGGGTTCTGGACGATGTTATCTTTTGCTGTAACCTCTATTGCTATTTTGTAGAAACGAGCAACTGCTGCTACTCTACCGGTGATGTGTTGGAACAAGTAATATCTGCTGGATACATCGGGCATAGTTCTGAACCCCTACCCTGCATGTAAGATTTCTGCGTCTCCCTTCTCTTGCTGATCTGAAAATAAGGTCCTATTGGTATCGAGTCAAATTCCTGCTAGCAGATGTGTGTGGAGGTGAGTTTGACAAATAGACAAAGTTGCCTGCTCCAGGTTCCTCCTAGCTCTCCATGGTACTGCTTGTATAGGAGTAAATGCAGGTAGATGTTCTGTTGATATTCACCTGTAGATTCCTAGAAGCAGACCCTTCTAGCAGGTGGACTCTAGGTAAATTTCCGGTGCTGGATTTTGGGAGAGCTGACGGACATTAGGTCCACCCATTGTAAGCTGATGGATGCTAGGTGTAGCTAGTAGATGATGAGCCCAAAACTGGTAGAAGCTGATGAATGTTGGAACCAGCCTGTGGTTTTGGGTCCAACTGGTAGATGTCGGGGTCAGCCAACTCTTGACTTTACTGTTTTGCCTCTGGTTGCCAAGGGTGATTCTGGTGGTGAGAACCTCGAACAAAGCTTGTCTATGTAGTTAGCATGCAGCTGGTACCTGAAAAATGTTAGTGATGCAATCTAGGTGTATGTGATGACCTTCTAATGTATGACCTAGTGATCTAGGCTATGTACCGGTTAGACACGTTTTGAACTTTATATGTCGTGAATGCAATGCCTATTAATGTGCCGTGAGAATGATCGCATTTGAGCGTGCATTTATAAAAGTTTGTGTTTTACGTTTTCTGGCGTAATTTTGATTGCCGTTTCTGGCGTACTTTTACTTTGTTGTGCATGCACTGTATGTTGGCCATCGCTATTGGATTGCTGGCTCTTGGATTTTGTTTTCCCACTGCAACTGAGGAGCCAGGCTTGCGTGGGTGCTAATGCAACACGGGAGGCTGGTTATCCCGGTCGTAAGTGCTTAGCCACGGACAAACGCTTTTTGTAGGAAATATAAGCTCCGCCAGATTAGTTTGCAATAAAAAACATGTTTAAAATTATGACAATTTTCACAAAATTTAGGATTTATAACACCATTCTATAAATCAAAATACTTCAAAAAAATATCTTAAGACCGACCGAATTTTCAGAAGCAGAAAATACTTATGGAAAAACATTTCAATGGGTAGCCAAATTTCAGAGGCAGAATGGACTGATGGAAAAACATTTTAATGATCAACCAAATTTCAGAAGCAGAGTGCACTTATAGAAAAACATTTTAATGACCAACCTAACTTTCAGAAGCAGAAAATACATAGAAAAATATCTCTGGACCAGCCAAATTTTCAGAAGCAGAAAATATGTAGGAAAATTTCTCTGGACCAGCCAAATTTCCAGAAGCAGAGAGTTCTTAAAGAAAAACCTAAAACCTGGTAGAGTTGTATCTGATAGACGGAGTACCACAATATGTAAAATTCTTAGAATTAGGGAATGTTTAAAGCAAAACCTAAAATCTGACAAAGTTGTATCTGGTAGACTGTGTACCAATATATATAGGTGCCTGCTGGCAAATTGTTGGATAAGCTCTTTCCCCCTGCATGACTTGCACAGCTCTGCTGTGGAGGGCATGCATAGTAGCCTGATGACTCCTGCTCGCCCTTGGATATTTTGTTCTTTGGTGCCTTCAGGACCTTGGGTGGTTTATAATTGCACCTACAAGAATGTGCTACTGCTGCATTTTGGTTTCTGTATACCTCATGTATCCTTAGGTTGTTTGCACTTGTTGGTGGTTCGCTGACATGCACTGCCCCCAGACCCTGGATCTTCATTCTACCAAGGATCACAATGTAGGATAACGAACAACTAGCTACTGAATATCTTATCTTATTAGTGATTCTTCAGAAAGTATTCTCCTAGGATGCTCTCAAATCAGAATTGTCTAATGGGTTTACACGCAAAAAGAGTGGTCCTACAAGCAGAATGACTCCTGTAGGAAGAGTAGTTTATTCTGTAGGAGAAGCAACTTGTTATGCAGGAGGAGTGACATATCCTAGAGCCTGATGACTTACCCCTCATACTAGTAGGGTGATCTCATGCAAGAATTTTTTTACTAGGGATGCCAACGGCCCTCCGACGCTCGTCATTAATTTCTCAAAGTATAAAGAGAACAAAGAAATATTGAAATTACAAACTATCTCAGGTGCAGCACATATGTCTATGTATATGAGTCTTCTTCTAGTCGAATTGTTGCCATTGCTTTTGCTTGTACATCTTCAAATGTGATGCACGGATATTAGGTCAGCTCCTTGTAGAGGTCTGAATCCTGATGTAGGCCCTGGTGAAATGCTTCTATGGCTGTTGCTATATCGCATCTTGGGATCACTATTTTTTCTTTGTTGAATATGTTCAAGAAATCACGGGTTGACTCCTCAAACATTTGCACCACTTGATACAAGTCGTTGGTCTGCTTCTCCGGTTTTCTACTGCTGGTTAAACGCGTTGACTAGGTCTGCGAAGGACGTGATGCTCCTATTGGGAAGGCTCACGAACCACTGCAGGGATGCTCCTGACAATGTTGAACCTAACCCTTTGCACATGCACGCCTCATTCAAAGATCCGGTTGCTGTCATAATCATCATCTTTTGCTTATACTGGTTGATGTGGTCAAGCAGATCTACGGTGCCGTCATAGAGCGTCATTAGTGGTGATGTGAATCCCTTTGGCACGGCAGCCAGATCCAAGTCATCTACGAATGG
This sequence comes from Silene coronaria, assembly GCA_028566215.1. Lineage (NCBI taxonomy): Eukaryota > Viridiplantae > Streptophyta > Magnoliopsida > Caryophyllales > Caryophyllaceae > Silene > Silene coronaria. The sequence goes on along the minus strand of JAOWBH010149629.1, from coordinate 7,388 downwards.
AGAGTCTGCGTAGCTATCCCGTGCTGCTCTCTCTATGGGGCGCGGTACGTCTGAAATCTTGTTAATAAGATCTCTCAGCCCATGGTATTGCTGCTCCATCTTGCTACCTGCTCCTATAAGAGGGTCATAAGCAGACGAAAGAAACCTAAAGGGAGTAACTCTTGACCAAGATCCTCCAGGGGGGTGGCTGAATGCAGGATGACTCGTCATTGGCACCGGACTGACTATAGAACTAGGCTGCCACCCTGGTGTCTGATGCACGAAAGTTCCCCCGAGCCATACTCTACTGTAGAATTGATTGCTTGGTGGAGCATTTGTATTGGTGACAGAACCAGGTTACCATCCCAATATCTGCTGGGTAGGTGTCCCTGCAAAAGATTGAAAGTCAGGTCTTGACAAACCACTAGACAATGCATTACCTGATGTCTGCTGCTGATTTAGTGGATCATCAAATGACAATTATCCTAATCCCCTGGGTACGATGACTCCATTCAACATTACTCCTTCAAGATCTAGCTGGGTGACTAGATCTGACGGAAATGGTCGTGATGATCCTCCAATGGCGGCTGGACCCATGGTTCCAGGAGGCGATGAGTTGGATGCTGCTCTAGCATAGACCACTATTGCAATCTGGGCTCTTAGATCCTGATTGTCCCTCTTCAATCTCTCTACGGCCTGGCGCAAGGTGTCCATTCCTTCAATCATGATTTGTACTGGATCTGGTGGAGGTGGCCCTGCACTCCTAAGGATGCCTCCAGATGACCCATGCTGGTCCTGATTCCTGATTGGGGTCTCTCTCCTGCTCGGGCTGCCTTCCTTGCTGGATTTGGATGGGTTGGGGACGCTTGACATCTTCAGTATCTGTGGTGGCTTTGAGGATGGAGGCACAGTTTTGGATGACATGCCGATGGGTGTCATCAGGCTAGCTGCTGGGGATGCACTAACTGGGTCTGAGGGAACCAGATGAGGCCTTCTTGCAGAAGGTTGTATCGTCTGCCCCTGGGTGCTGAATAGACTCGGGCTGGTTCCAGACATTGCGACAAACTTATTCTTCGGTGGGGTTTGGCTATAGAAAATGATAACTATGCCCCGCGGTGGGCGCCAAATTATTTTGATAAAAAATAACTAAGTTATTAATATAATTTGTGGGTTAAAGTGGTCGATCTATGGAGTACAAATGATGTATATACAACGATGCAAAAGAATGATAAACGCTACGAAATACGAGATTGACACGAGGAATTTGGTGACGCGGAAAACTCGATGTAGGAAAAACCGCAAAGGGAGTCGGAATCCCACCAACTATGCACTATAATTCTTTGAGGAGTATTTTGGCGGAACTACAAGTGAAAGTCTAGGAACATAAGATCTACAGGAATGTTTTCTGCTGGGACTTATGATGGAACCTGAATCAAGGCTTGATCTGGACTCTGAGTCGAGACCTAATCTGGAGCCTGAGCCAGGACCTGATATGGAGCCTGGATCGGGACCTGATCTAGAGTGTGAGCCGGGGCCTGATCTACAGCCTGCGCCAGGACCTGACCTAGAGCCTTGGTCGGGACATGATACGGAGCTCGAGCCAGGGCCTGATCTGGAGTCTGATTTGGTACCTGATTTGGAATCTAGGTCGGAACCTGTACTGAAGCCAGAATCTCTGCTGGAATTAGGGTTTATTTGCTCTATTTGAGAGTGTTGTTGTGTAATTCTTTGATGAGTGATAGCGATGGTGGTTATAAGGTATGAATGGATAATTATAAGGTGTGAGATAATGATGTATCTTTAGTTGTGTCCCCTTTCCTTATGCTTGGTTTAGCTTTTATGGTATGCAAGCCGTCATGGGACCCTTTGTAACCGCCCCAAAAATGCTCCACTTATTGCTCCGTTAAATGCTCCACTAAATGCTCCCCTTAAGACTAGCCGTTATTGACTTTTTTCATTGAATGCTCAATCTCCCTTTTTTGCCTCTGATGCCTGCCTCCGGATTCAGCTCTTGATTTTCAGAGTTTGTTCCACCAAAATAGCTAACGGTTATTGACCACCTTTATGAGTGCTTTAACTAGGGAATATCCTTTAGTTTGTTTGTTTGTCAATGCAATCATGTGGTCTTGTGGTCCTGGTTCACCCACCTCATCAATTCCATGTATTTTATTTTCACCAATACGCACCCACCACGTCGACTCCGATAAAAGTGTAATTTTTATCCCTAAAAGTGACCTTCGACGATGAAGAAATGAAGTTGAGCGGGCCAATCACCATCGGACTATGAGAATATGAGGCGGCATCCTTTGAAGTGGCCTATGTGGTGGTGCAAGCAAAGTTGGCCGGAGTAAGAACACACCCATTTACGATGAGTACGATAATGACCACTTGGAATAGGCGGAAGCAAGGAAGGAGCGGGATGGAGAGTCCTATCTTCAAGGAGAATCCATTCTAGAGAGGTTCGAAATTAGGTTTGGAGAGGAAGAGCTCAACCAAGCGTATCTCCGTTACGCGGATTTTGCTACCTCCTCCTTTGAGCTCATGAAGACTAAGGATATGGTTAATACCTTTTTGACGAAGTCATTTTGCCATTAGAAGAAAATGCGGAGGAGGATGCCAAGAATGAGGCCTTGAGCATTTCCAAATGAGAAGAACCCACTCTCCATATGCCCACTATTAAGCTCCCCCTCTATCAAGAACGAAACATCTCTCCTTTCGCCCAATAAGAGTGGAAGAAGCTAGAGACCATCATCATCGATTTTCAAGACAATGAGACAGAATTGATGCCTCCTAAGGGAGATGAACCTCACATTCTACCGATTATCGACAAATCTTACATGTTTGATGGCATGGGACATGCTAAGAGGCCAAAGGTGAAGCATAAAGCCGATGGGAGACCATTCAAAGGGCTTAATTTCGATAAAATATGGCTATGCTATGTCATAAAGTCATATACTTCTTATGCTTGCTTATTTGAAGCCCATTCACAAGCATTTGACCAATTGTTAAGGTTGTTGAATAGTATGGTTATTAATATATGGAGCTTGTTTGGTCAAGTTTGATGGAGTTCTTTCTTAAACCAACGCTTGTAATATACTTTATTCACGATTTTTTCACTAGCACGTTTAGTTCATTACATTTGCACATTGCCCTAATTGAATCATTAAATTGATTTGATTAAGCCAATTAGCATTTAGAGTAGATTCCATTTTCATTGTTTACACGTGAGAGTTGAGAGAGAGGGAGTGCTCATACCGATTTGGAGTATTTTTGAAAGTGATAGGTGGAAAGTTAAAGGGAAGTCAAAAGATGAAACTCCGGAAACAAAAAATTGTAAGGACGCATCCCGTCAAAGACTTACCATGGCCAATACGAGGCAAAAGGAGGAAGAAATGAAAATTTGATCTTGGCCCATATCTCGGCCGAGTTTCCCATAACTCGTCCGAGCCAGGTTCAATCTCGACAGAGCCAGGATGCTTTTCAAAGAGGCTAACACCCTGTTAGGTATCCCGCCCGAGACAACATACATCCCGCTCGAGTTTGCCTAACCCGTCTGAGACAGGAACCATCTCGTCCGTGATGTCAATCAACACTGGAGAACAGCCATTTCGACCCTTATCTCGCCCGAGACATCGGCCATCTCGCTCGAGATGAGCATATTTCCACGGATTTTGCAAAACCTCACCAACTGACACTCTTTCCCCTTTTATCCTATACTAATATCCCACACTCCTTCTTCCCCATCCTATTCAAACACCATACTCACAAACACAACCAAACACCATTGCCAACCAACCCCAAAGCCTCCAAAACACCATAAAACACCACCAAAACCCCATAAAAATCAACTTTAACCCATCATTTGCACTCATAACCCAATCTTAAGCCTCATTTTCATCAAATATCACCCAAAATCGACCCATTTTCCCTAATTTTCGAAAAATCCGCCCACCTATTTTTGATTTTTCTGTTTGATTTTCGCCTCATAACTTCACTTCTTTACTCACACTCCTCTTGTGAGGCACTTGGATTATCATTTTGGGGCACTTTTTATTCAAATACCAAGGCAATGAAGTTTTTCAAGGGCAAAGGAAAGGCCACCAAAGGCAAAAAAAGGAAAAAGGGGAGTACTTCTCAAAGTACTCTGAAGATGGTCATGCATGAGGCCCAATACAGCCGCAATGACGAGCAAATCGACGCCTTTTCGGAAGTCCGCTTCATTAGCGATTATCATCGAGCACGATTCTTCGATTTTCTAGGTATAAAATATGAACTAATCTTATTTTTAGATCATTTAGTTTTGGAAAATCTTGGTATCTGGGGCCAGATAGAGTCTTTCTTTCAACAAATGGGCCTCGAAACGTTGTTTTTCATGCATGAAGAGATGTATTTGAGCATCACCCTCGAATATACCAAACACTTCGTCCCTAATACCCAATCTCTTCAAAGTCTCGTTAGATACACACCTAGTCGGATCAATTCACATGAGTGCTAGGGCTTGAAACACATTCCGATGTGCCTCGGTTTCGAACCTAATGCCCGGAAAGCTCGGGGCCTTGATCACCAATTCCACCTCTCGGTTTTGGCATCCTTGGCGGCCTTGTCTCCCTTGTGTGTTTCTTGCTTTCCTTGACATGATACAAAACCAAGTTATGCATCTACGATTGAATAAGAGGTAGAATTCAAAAATTTGAGAATTAATTTGGGAATCCTGAAGCATTTTAGCTTGACAAAAGATAGGAATATGAATTAGGCACGATTATTAAGCAACTCATTAACCATAAGCTAGTTGAAAATATAAATCCTTCCGGAAACAAATTTCTCACAAAATTACTTGACATTTGTAATATTTCCGGTATAAAACTTAGGCTTTTACGGAATTAGAGTAGTTTCCCGTCTTAAGACAGTGTAAAACAATTATATTTAAGAATTTTGACACTTTTGAAAACAATTAGGCTATATTTTAAACACAAAACCAAGAAATTGACACCTTCTTTCTCAAAATTTTCAAAACATAGGTAAATTTTAACGAGGTTTCTCCTTCGAGTTTTGACAACACAAGTTTTTTTTGATAAAATGTAAGTATATTATATCAAATATGATAGTTCACCATACACCAAGACGGAGTCAAATACATCGGAATATAAAGCAAAAAAATGGGCTCGGTCCCGATAAAGACATTTGGCTCATAGAGAACACGACCCATTATCCTACTACCAAAGTACCATCCTCAACAAATTCAGATGGGAACACTTTCCCCTTTCATTCAATCGTGCCTGTCTTTACTAGAAGGAAGTGCATCAGTCTCCTTTTACTTCTCCAGATTTCCACTGTCAAAACATCAATTCTCATTTCCTAGTAATCGCCTAATCCATAAATCATCTCCATCAGATGTTATCTTGCAGAAGCCTCTCAATCTAATCTTCAGTTCCTCAATTATGGTCTCAACAATTTTTTGAGATCTTAGAATGGTGAGCTCAAATTTACCCAGATTCCTTTGCCTCCATACATGGTAGATACATGCATTTATAATGGCGTATAGAATATCTACCTTGGGTTTTGATCCTCTTCTTCTCAAGCACCACTCAAGGATATTTCTGGTAGGTAAGGCGATTCCAATCCGTTGGTTTACCATCCCAATCACTTCTTTGTTGTAGTTGCATTCAAAGAATAGATGCTTCATGGTTTCAGAGCTATTGCCGCAAATACAACAGGTATCCTCTGAGCAAATGCCTAATTTATACAGTTTATCTTTTGACAACACAATTAATCATTATTGAAAATCTTTAGGATTTCACAAAGCCATTTAGTCACACTTTTAGAAGAAAATCTAAACTTGAACATATAATATGGTTTATTTCTAGATAAAGATCTAAGAATCATGACATGGAGGTTTGTTATCTCATCATATAACATGGAATTACAATTGAGTTAAAATTGAGTAATGTGGTATGGTAATATATGCTTGGTGAGATTTTGATTCTAGGGTTACAATATTCTTTGCAATGGCAAAGAAAAATACATATAATCCTACAAAAAAATCCAAAAAATCAATCCATTCCTCAATCTAAAACAACATCCATGAATAATAATACGCAATCTAATAGTAATACTACTAAAATAAATAATAATTCTAATAACAGTAAGAATATGGAGAGTAGAGAACAGGAAATTGCGAAGATAAGAGCAGAAGTGGAGGCGATGCTTCAGAAAGCTGGTTATGGACCATCGGAAGGAGAAATGGACCCAGAAAAATTAGTTGGGAGTGAAGCACAAGTGCAGGAAGGGAACAATCAGGATAATATATTTAGTGCTTCAGATGGGAAATTGACTCCTATTAATGAAGATACTGCTATGGAAGCTAATAAGCCAGGTAATACTCTTGAGCTTACGCTTGATGATGTACAAGAAGAGATTGACTATTGGTCATTAGCGGTATATGGTTATGTGATGGGGGCTAACCCACCATGGGGAGTTATGGAAGGATGCTTGCGTAGAGAATGGAAAGATTATGAGATATCAAAGATATCATTCTTTCCAAATGGCTTGTTTGTGGTGCGTTTTGCAAAATTAGAACATCAGAAGATGGTGCTTGCTAAGGGGATGTATTTGTTTGATGAGAAACCTGTAATAGTTATACCATGGGAGCCAAATACCAAAATTTCTAAGGTGTCTGTCAAATTTGTACCAATTTGGGCAAAGCTGGTAGGCTTAGACCTAAAATTCTAGGGAACTAAATGTCTTGAGAAGATAACAACTCTAATAGGAAAATTTGTACGCATTGATGATATGATAGTTGAGAGGAAGTTACTGGGCTATGCTAGAATTATGGTTGAAGTAGAGATTGATCAACATTTCCCAGAGAAAATAATGTTCAAAGATGAACTAGTACAGGAGGTAACAGTACTAGTTGAATATGACTGGCTTCCAACAACATGTCAAAAATGTAAGGGGATTGGCCATAAAACTATGCAGTGTAGGAGGGGGACTAGGAGATCTGTAAAATGGAATAGATCACCTGCAAAACAAATTTGGAAGAAGAGGGAAATTGTACCATCTTCTCTGGACACAAATGAATACCCACAGCTAACCAAGTTGAGTTAGGGGACAAGTAAGCAAGGTGATAAGGTATCTCTAAAGAGCACAACTGAGGAGAGAGTGGTAGATACTGCTAATGGCCTGTTCACACCAGCTAATACTCCTATGCCAGGGGGTGAAGGGACTGTGTTTACTCCTACTAGGATATTAACTAGAATGACTAGGCATGAGTCAAAGATACCAGATGGGACTGAGAATGATTTTGTATCACCCCACCCTACCGAGGAGCCTTCACAAGACCTTCCTTGGCAAGATGTGGTATTACCATCTCGGTTTTCCGAGGTAGTAGACATCACAGTAACCATAATGAA
>JAOWBH010149618.1:0-10971 GCA_028566215.1 Silene coronaria | reverse complement strand
CGTTGGACGTCCGTTGGCCTTTGGGACAAATTCAGCTGAAGCACTGCTTTGATCTACTTCGTGCTGGCATCTATCCCCCTTCTGGTTACTATGTAATCTAAGAATTTCTTAGATGACACTCCAAATGTACATTTTGATTGATTCAACTTCATTTTATATTCCCTTAAAGTGTTGAAGGTATCTGCCAGATGTTACATGTGCATGTCAGCCTTCCTGGATTTAATGAATATGTCATCAATGAACACCTCCATTGTTTTTCTTATTTGCTCTTTGAATATCCTATTGACCAGCCTCTGGTAAGTGGATCATGCGTTCTTCAAACCGAAGGGCATGACGTTGTAGCAGTAGATGCCTCCTTCCGACATGAATGCCGTTTTCTCCTAGTCGCCTGGGTCCATCTTGATTTGGTTGTATCCACTCCAGGCGTCTAAGAATGTTAGCATCTCGTGTTCTTCTGTGGCGTTAACCATTACATCGATATAGGACACCGGGAAGAGTTATTTTGGACATGCTTTTTTCAGGTCCGTGAAGTTTACACATACCCCTCACTTGCCATTCTTCTTGGGCACCCCCACGACATTTGATAGTCACTCTGGGTACCTGACTTCCCTGATTTTTCTTGCTGCCATCAGACACTCTACTTTCAGGTTTATGACCTGGTTCCTCTCGGGTGCGAATTTCCTTCTTCTCTGCTGTATTGGGTTGTATTTTGGATCCACACTTAACTTGTTTGTTATGATAACTGAATATTTTCCTATCATAGTCATCATGGGACCAAACAAAACAGTCCATATTGACTTTTAAGAACTCGACTAGCTGCTGTTAGAGGTTGCATGCACACTCGGCGCCTATAAGCACCGTTCTTTCTGGATGTAGTTTATCCAGGTTACCTTAATCTAGCTCTTCTGCAGTTAGCTTGATGTAGTAAGCCTGGTTAGATTGGCACAATAATTGCTATGCAGGCAGGCTGGCTATTGATTTTAGCGCCTACTTGTAACAGATTCTGGCTTCCTCCTGGTCCCCACGTATTTCCTCTACTCCTCATGATGTGGGGAACTTCATGCACTGGTGGAATGTTGAGGGGACTACCTTCATCTAATGCAACCATGGCATGCTAAGAATAACATTGTATGTTGTTGGGCCATCGACGACCACGTACATGATTTGTTTATTGATTCCCCCTGCGAAAGTAGGAATCATGATCTCTCTGAGTGAATAGGTTGTTTCCCCGCTAAATCCAACTAACAGAACTGTCCTCTTATGGAGGTCGTTTTTGCTGAACCCCATGCCCTTTATGGTTTCAAGCATAATTAGATTAACGTAACGTCCTGTATCTACCAGAACCTTCTTTACTCTGCAGTTTTCTATGGACAACGTTATAATCAAGGCATTACGATTTTCTTTGATATCATGGACATCTACCTCGTCAAAAGTGACGGCTGATAGGTCACTGTAAGATACCCTGCATGAGGATTCCGGCCTACTTCCCTTGGATTCTGTGGCATGTCTCTTCGCAGCCAAGTACGTTGAACCATTCAGATCTGAGCCACCTGTTATCATGTTTATTGTTCTTGTGCAAATGAGAGGTGCAGAGGGCAGGACTTGACTTGTAGAATTGACCTTACCTTGCTTGCCCCCATGTGGTAATATGTAGTTTAGATTTCCTAGATTGTATTGCAAATTCACCTCATTTCGCAAGTTGAAGCAGTCTTCTGTGTTATGTCCCAACGTCATCGAGGAATTCTCACTTCTTGATGCTGTCTTTCCTCAAGGTCTGTCCTTTTATTGGTGGTCTAGGCCATTTGACTTTGTCCTCAAGCTCTCTTAGTGCTTGTAGCAAACCTGTCATGCCTGTTGTAAATCCGTACTCACTCAGTTTTGGGTGTGACTTAAATTCCTGTCTGCTATTTGTTGACACCTTATTCAATGTCCTGTTGTAAGGTTTGTATCGGTCTTCTTTCTTTTCTGCGGGTTTATTACCCGATCTTTCTATGTCGGGTATGTTTCGCCTCGTTTTGCCATCTTCTTCCAGTCTGATGGCAGCACCTGCTTTGGCTTGGACATCCTCAAAGGTTTGGCACGGATATCTGGTCAGATCCTTGTATTGGTATGATCCCTGGTGAAGTCCTTGGCAAAAGGCTTCAATCGTCGTTGGTATGTCGCATCCTCGTATATCTACTTTCTCTTTGTTGAACCTTGAGACAAAGTCCTGGGTACTTTCATCAAATCCCTGGACTATTCTATAGAGATCACTGGTTTCTTTTTCTGGTTTTCGACTGCTAGCAAACTGCTGGGTGAATGCGTTTACCACGCCAGCGAAGGTTGCTATGGATCTATTTGGCAGGCTTACAAACCATTATAGTGCAGCTACAGTCAGCGTCGACCCAAACCCTTTGCACATGCAAGCTTCCGTCAAAAGGCACGTTGCTGTTATCACCATCATTTTTCGTTTGAACTGGCTGATATGCTCAAAAGGATCAGTCGTGCTGTCATAGAGTGTTATTGTGGAGGCACTAAATCCTTTTGCTATAGCAACCAGTACCATGGCGTCTATGAACGGAGAATCCGCATAGCTGTCTAGGGCCGCCTTCTCCATGGGGGTTGACATTCTTGGTATCCTGCTGATCATTTCCATAAGCTTTAGGTACTACTGATCTCTCCTGGCATCATATCTGTTGTAAGGGATGTTGATGACTCGCTTTTCTTGATGTTGTTCTTGACTTCACCGTTAAACGCGCTTTGATGATGCATGGCCAATGGCGTTGCAGCTACTCCATATCCTGGGTATCCTTCTGTTGCCTGATAGTTTGATAGCTCTGCGTTAGGAGTGGAGTCAGTAGCAACGATATTAGTGGTTGAGGGATTACCTGTGATGGAGCTTGTGCAGTTTGCTACTGGAAGGTCGTCTGGCGTCAGGTATCCTAATCTAAATGGAATTATTCCCTCTTCTGGTGTGCCGCTCTTCAGGTTTAGCCTCTTTACCAAGTCGGACAAAAATGCACGGCCTAGTTCACTGTGTGTCAAGGAATTTTAAACATCCAGAGGTATTGAGGGTTGGCCTGCTGTTGGGGTAGGGTTCATGCTTTCTCTTGGAGTTCTGTCCCGAACTTTCCATCTCAAAGAATTTATTTATCCTTGGATCATCCCGATGTTCTATGATGACTATTCCTTCAGGCTCCTGTTCTCTGTCTGCAGCTCTGTAATCGCTTAGCGTAGAGTGTCCATCCCTTTGATGATGATCTGCATTAGATCTGGCGGTGGAGGTCCCAGCTGTAAGTTGAACCCTGCCGGTCTAGCCTCTTGGTGTGTTTGGCTGGATCCGATTCCTTTGTCTGTAATGGAATACGAGGACGACAGGTTGGGGGCGAGCCTGCTTTAGTCGACGGAGGAGCAAATATTGGCGGTATTCCTGCCGTTGGGATCTGTATCCCCCGGGCTTAGCGTTCGTTAGACTTGCTGGTATTGAGGGGGAAGGGCTTGTCTCAGACCTTCCTATAGATGTTGAACTACTAGATTTGCTTCCTGACATAGTGTATTCTGAATCATGAACTGATTAACGACAACGACCACTATGGCCCACGATGGTGCTAAACTGTTTTGGTATTTTTTCTGCCGAGTTACGTGGTTTTGGGTTAAAGTAGTCTTATACATTAATCGTGTGATTGTATGTTTGTGTGCGTCTGATTGTAATGAAAATAATAAGTGTAATGAAAGATTTGACACAAAAGATTGTTGACGCGGAAAACCCAACGTGGGAAAACCCGTTTCTCCGGCAATAATTTTTACTTCGAGTAAAATGAAGGAGACGAGCGTCTATTGCTAGAATTAGGATTCTTGATGTATGAATGAATGTTCAACCTAGGTCCCCTTCCTCTTATATAGAGTCAAACCCTAGTAGGGTTTGATCTTGCTTGCTCTCCAAGGCAACCGTGGCCTTCATCATGGGCTTCGGTATGATTTCCGGATGCTCACGGCCTGTTACCCACGACCCTTGTGTTTCTGCTACCCGACCTTCCTTAATGTTGTCTTTCGGCCCGTTTGTTCAAAATTGGGCCCAAACAGGGTTCACATCCATAAAACTACAAGGACACGTGATTAGCAAAAGAGGCATTGAAATCGACCCCGCCAAAATCAAAGCCCTTCAAGAAATGCCTCAACCCAAGAACGAGAATGAAATCCGAGGATTCCTAGGTCAAGTTCAATATATCAGAAGCTTCATAGCCAAGCATACCTTGATTTGAGAACCTATCTTCAAGAAGTTTCGTGTAACCAACTACACCGATTGGGACGATGACTGCCAAAAAGCCTTCGACAAGATAAAGGAGATTCTATCCAAAACTCTTATACTCATGCCACCGCAATAGGGTACACCCTCGTCCCTATACTTTACTGTCACAAACACCTCCATAAGAGTCATGCTAGCACAGAAAGTCAACGGCGAGGTGTGAGCTATTTACTATATTTGTAAAAGTTCATCGATTAGGAGATCATATACACGCAACTAAAGAAAACGTGTCTCGCTTTGGTATGGGCCACGAAAATGCTGCGACATTACATGCTCAGCCATACGGTTCATTTCTATTCCAAGATGGACGACATCAAGTACATCTTTGAGAAACCCGTACTAAATGGAAGAATCTCCATGTGGACCCTCATGTTATCCGAGTTTGACCTTAAGTTCATACCCCTCAAATTTATCATGGGAAGGGACGTCGTCGATTTCCTAACTGAAAATCACGTTAATGAGGATCTGACGACCGACACTTGGTCACTCCCCGATGAAGACATCCTTTGCACAGATATCGAAGCATAGGATCAATATTTCGGTGGTGGATCAAACCTTAGAGGCTTTGGAGTTGGAACCCTTCTAATATCACCCGAAAGAGGACACATCCCAATTTAAGTCAAACTAGAGTTCAACATCATCAACAACGCCACCGAATATGAAGCATGTTTGATCAGCCTACAAGCAGCCATAGAACTTGACATCAAAATATTAAGGGTCCATAGAGATTCCTCACTCATCATCAATCAAGTGTCCGGATCATAGAAAATCGAAGCGACAGCCTACCACCCTATCAAGCAAAGATCATTGAAGAAGCTGAATTTTTCGAACAAGTCGAGTACTTCCACCTACCTCGAGAAGAGAATCAGTTCACCGACGCCCTATCAAAACTTGCGACAATCATCAACATACCAATGACATGACATCCATGCCCTTGCGCATCGAAAGAAGTAGCGAGCCTGTAATACCCGTGATTATTGAGAGGATTAGGAATTCTAATTGGGATTAGTCAGGGGACCCTTAGGCTTAATAAGAACCTTATCGATCTTATATGGGAGTAGAATGACAACCGAGTGAGATTTAGGGGACCAAGTGAGGGTCACTCGGTCAAGTGAAGAGTCACTCGACCGAGTAGGGGTGTACTTGGTCTAGTGAAGTGTCACTCGGCCGTGTGACACTATAGCTGCCGCGTCCTTATTGCAGTTTAGATCTTATGTTCAACAACCTTATCTCATTTCTTCTTCTCTCTCCTCAAATCTAAACACCTTATCTCCTCTTCAAACACTCCTAATCACATTTCTATGATTTTTGAGCTTGGATTGAAGACATTCCCACCTTATTCTTCCTCTATTTATCATTTGTAAGTTAGATCTCCTCCATTTCTTACCCTAACTTTTAGGGGGAGTTATATATTTTGATAATTAGTGATTTTAATTAGATTAATGAGTAATTAGCGAGTAATAATTAAGGGTTTTGATTAGTACAATAGTATAGGATGGATTATGATAGTTATTTTGCAATTATTGTAGGATGTGACGGTTTTATGAGACGGAATTGTGTTGGATTTATGTAGCTTGTTGGAGTATGATAAAATGTTTATTAATTATCGGATTCAATAATTTAGATGTATATGTTAGTGTCTATACAATATCTCACATGAACATTATAGTTGCATTATAACATGTTTAGGTAATTGTTGAGTTATTAAAGAGGGTTAATTTGGATGTTGGGTGCGTTATAACATATTATTGGGGATTATGACTTGATATCCTGATAATTATATAAATTGTATATGATGAAATGTTGGATATTTTATGATGGTAATATAATGTGAAAATAAGGCATTATGATATGGGATCGATGATATATGAGACAGATTATATGTTGTTGCATTGTTTCGCATATTGTATCATATGCATGATTGTGATTGTGGTTGTTGAAGGGTGTGTTGGTGTGGTTGTTGTTGAGGAGACGTTAGACGGTTGTGAGACCATCTTACGCTTAGGTCGCCTATTGGGGCTTCCCACCCCAATAGGGATGTGCACATTAATGGCTTGAGTACGAAAACTTTACGGTGTGTCGTAACGTCGGAAGAGGTCTGGTTAGCTCCCGGGCCCGTACTTGGGTGCGTCTCAGTACTTGTTTCGGATTGTGGCCAAGGTAGTAGGGGTGAGCGGTGCTGCGGTACCGTCACAGGGTTGTGGATGTTGTGGGTGTGTTCCTGACATCGGTGTTGGAGGTGTTGGATATTATGTATGGTCATTGTGTTGCATTCTTTAGTCGCATATCGTAATTATGTTGAATTCCTTAATCATGTTTATCGTCATTCATGCATATTATATTATTGAAACTGACGTTTGTGGGTTGTGTGTTGTCACCTATTTCCGGGGTGGCCTGCATTGATCCATATGATATTTTCGATCATATGGGGAACATATTATTTGACAGGTTGTATTTGAAGTTCTCGGGATTTGGGGCCGCACTACGAGTTTAAGTCGTCTACATAGATTTAGAGATAGTATAAACTAGAACGAGTTGTGTTTGATATTCATTCGCATGTTGTAATCACTAAACTTGTATTATATTTATAAAATGTTATTCTAATTGGAGTTTTGAAACACTGCCTCGGGCAACCGAGATGGTGACACCTTCAATTACCTTGGCCGGGTAATCGGGGATGTTACAGAGCCAGCTCACAACTACGCCATCAACAACGATGAAGAAACCCATGGCGAACCATGGTATCAAGCCATCGTTAACTACAAAAAAACAGACGAATATCCTCATGATTCCGAACTGGGATGACAAAGAGTAATTCAATTACTCTCCTCGCAGTTCGTGATAAGCCAAGCTCGACTCTAGAAAAGAACACATCAAGATGTCCTTCTCCTTTACATTGACCATACGAAAGCATAAAAAGTCCACGACGGAGAATGTGGTCCTCACATGAGCGTGATGATGCTAGCCAAGAAGACCATGCGATTAGGATACTATTGGACAATAATGGAGGCCAATTGCAAGAACTACGTCAAACATTGCCACAACTGCCAAATCATCGCAAACGTACAACATGTACCATCACCTTTCTCGCCCTGGGTCACTGACATTGTTGGCAAAGTCAACCTAATAGGCACTAAAGGGCATTGCTTCGCCCTCATGGCCATCGACTACTTTATTAAGTGGGTAGAAGTGCAATCATACGACATTTTGACCGCCAAGCAGGTGGCTAAGTTCATCCAAGACAACATCATTTGTCGATATGGATACCCCATGAAATCATCAGCGACCAAGGCTCTCACTTCTGGGCCGAATCACAAGCGATACTTGAGAAGTATAAGATCAAATGACACCATTCATCTCCCTATCATCCCCAAACCAACGGAACGGTTGAAGCAGCAAGCAAAACACTCATCACCATCATCAAAAAATGCAATAGAACTACCTCGATTGGCCGCGTAAACTCCCTTTTGCACTTTGGGGATACAAAACAACCATCCAAACACCAACAGGAGCAATTCCTTTCTGCCTGGCACACAACATGGAAGCAGTGCAACTTGTAGAGCTAGAGGTCTCATCTTTACATATTCTACTATAGAGTCAAGTCCCGGAGGCAGAATGGACCCGTCAACGTTGCGAATAGCTCATCCCCATGGATGAACGTCGACTCAACGCCTTACACAATGTTTAGCTATTCCAACGACGTATGCAACGAGCATTCAACAAGAAGCTCAAACACAATAACATCGAAGAAGGTGACTTGGTCCTCAAGTCTGTTCGAGAACCTTTACTCGTCGATCCAAGGAGGAAATTCAAACCTATTTGGGCTGTCCATTCCTAGTCAATAAAGTCCTTTCATGGTGTGCAGTGAGATTGACTAACTTAGATGGGGAGGATTTTACTAACTCGACCATCCAAGACAAATTCAAGAAATACTACCCATGAAACACAACACCTACAACTTTACCGACCTTTATGACTAGTGACCGCACCCATTCTTAAGTCAATTCCTCAATATTCTGGATGAAATTAAATGTTTTACCGAGTCTAAGTCATGGCACCTTGCCATACTATCCGTTGCTTTTGACCTGCTAAAAGCACCATCTATTTGCGCAATCAAACACTTGAACTACAAGCATGGTTTTATTTCGTCATTTCAGGCGAATACTTAGGCATTCCTTTATTACACAAGAAGGATACAACCATCCCACATTCCTAACATCAATAATTAAACCCCTAAACTACGCGCACAGTTTGATTTTGTCGTTTCAGACGAATGTGTAAGCAGTTCTATCTTATACAAGAAGGATACAACCATCCCAAAAATAAAAGAAAATAAGAAAAAAAAACTCTCCACATCTAAAAAAAAAAAAACAAGCGAATCCCCCTCTCAAAAACACAAACATCATCAACCACGTCCCTTCACCTCTCAAAAAATAAAAACACAAAAAGAAAGTCTTTCTCTCTTCCAAAACAAAACCACTCTTCAAATGTGCAACGCTTATGATGATTCAAGCCCAATTATCTGAAAAAAAGTGGACGGAGGAACAATAACAAAATGTTCATAACATTTCCAACAATAACAATTCTCTTATTTATTTAAAAATAAGTGAGATTACACACGCTTAGCAAAGATAAGTGCTAGACAAGTTCATAACTTGTTAAACTAAATAGATCATCGATTAGGGAGACACGCCTACACTAGCCACATACATAACTAACAATGCAACGACACATAATAAACATAATAAAAACAACAACAAAAAAAAACATAATAATAAAAATACACCCTAATACAACATAATAATAAAAGACGGCGGAGATCTTCATTCTCTAATTTTGCCTTTCCCTTTGACTTTAGGATGCATCTTCCCCATCCTCTTCTTGCTAACACGCCTATCCTTGATCTCCACCTCTAAACGGATCCTCAAACGGATCCGCTACAACCACCGCGTTCGGGTCCACGCATGACCTCACCTTTGACTTTAGCCGGCCCCACACATGGCCTAAGGCCTCTTCGGGACCCAAGCTCCTCTTCTTTGGGGGCCTTATCACACTCGGGTTCACATCATCATCAAAATCATCAAAGATTGCATGGTTTGCCATGGCCGCTTCTCGATAATCCAAGTCATTAACTTTATCCTTGCGAAACTTTGACCATTCTTCTCAGGTCGATGCTCTTGACCAATTGACATAAGAAGGGGTCATCCACGAGGTAGGTGTGGGGTTCGACACCTCCCAAACGGGCCAGCCAGCCTACCTTCGCTCAAACCTCTCCACTAGTTCGGAGGTTCGGAACATGCTTTCTTGGACCAACTTGTCTTGAGCAGGAATCTTTTGTTGGAGGCCCATTTGCCTTATAGCTTGTTTCGGGTAGATGAATGAAGTCATCTTCAACCCATTGACCATCAAAGAGAGGGAAGAAGAAGAAGCGGGAAAACCCGTGAAAGATCGCAAGTGCCACCATGGCACTATCCAACGGATAAGAGGACCTTTCTCCTCCGCCAACCTTTAGGCCCAATAAGCCTCAGTACAAGCAAAGCTATCTACATATACCTTCTTTCTCATTGTCAAATGACAGAAAGAGTATGCACAAGCGTCGACCGGGGGCTCTATCAACCTTAGCCTCTCCATGAGTCACAGACGCAAGATGCGAGGGGAGCCAAGCCAAGGCAAGCTCCAATCATACTTCTTTCTATCCAAGTAGTAAACAATATCCCCATGCACTAACCCATGAAGGATCCCAACCATGTTCCATTTGCTCGATAACATGGGTGATGGTCATGCTACCACACCAACCACGACCTTCATTCTTCAACACCTCCACAAATAGGTCGCAATGCGCTAAGGAAAAGGCAAGAATCATTCTCGTTACCACCTTTGAGATGCTAAATTCTAACCGATTGTGTAAACATACCAATAATGCCATCATATAGACACCAAGTAGAGTAAGAAGGCCGTTCACTTGGCTCTTTGACAAGTCTAGCATAGAACGAAACTTCTCTTTGTAACATAATCGAGCTGGAGGAAGAACCAGTGTATGACTTGACCAACCACCAATAGCACCCACCTCTTCGGCAAGAGGGCAAATCTGGCCTTTGGGAAAGACGAAAACTTGGGGCTCGGGATCCCTATATCGAACACTGGCATCAAAAAAGGATGTTTTCACCTTCACTTGATGGAACACCAACAATTGACAAATTCGAACGACATCGAGTTAATACTTCTCATTCGGGGACAAATCTCAACACAAATGGCGCAACCGACCCTTAAAGCTATCCATATATTTTTGCGGAAGAATAAAGTAAAGTCTTTTCAAAGAAATGATGTGTTTTGGGATGAGAAATGAGAACCTAAAGGTTGCTATATAAGAAAAAATAACAACGCGTATTTTTCAGAAAAAAGAAGAGGCTCATTCCCCTGCCAATATACTTGCGCCTCTGAGGGCGTATTCAGTGATTTTCACGGAATGTTGGGCCTTCCTTTTGGCCCAAATCTCTTTAATGATATTTCTATTACCGTTTTTACGATAATATCATAAACTCAAAATTACAAAATACCGTGGACATGGGGCCACCCGCAGTGCGTGCGGAAGCACTTGAAACAAGCGTACATTTGTGGAGTCGCCACCAATTTTTGTGGGAAATTGGAACCGTTTGAATACCTCGTGCCATGTCAAGACACAAAGT
>JAOWBH010149617.1:0-21064 GCA_028566215.1 Silene coronaria | reverse complement strand
AAACCTCTAAAATTAAAATTTCTTCATTTACTTTTATATTTTATGTTGTTAATTAATTTACTGTTAAAATGAAAAGATAAAGTTTAATGTTTGTTATGCTCACACATTTATGTTTAATGTTCCAATTTCTTTTTTCATTTTTTTTTTAAAAAGAGGGTGATGATTTTTTTTTTTATATAAATGCTTGTATGCTAGTAATGCCACATCATAATTGTTTTGCCATGTCACAATTATATGTGGCATTTTTTGTTTAACCTTTTAATAAGGTTTTATAGATAATAAATTGCTCCGTCTATCGACATTGGTTTAGATGCGTTTGAAGTAATAAATTGGGTAACAAACGGGCTAATTCGAGTTTCCAAGAATTCGGGTCAGCTGAGGTAGGGTTTATTATTACCAAGTTCTTCATGAATTATGGTCCGTATGAAGAAATTAATATTCGAGTTACGGGTTATGTCTGGGTGCTAAATTTGAGTGTTGATTTAGGTACAAGTTATTTGGACGGGGTTATTGGGGCTGGTCATAATACTTGGCAATACGGGAGAATAAAATCAAGTAGAAAGAAAGTAGTAAACCTCAGCGGGTGTAGTCATCAGGCAGCGTTAATGGCGGCAGCAGTAATGCTCACAGCGCCCGTAATCCACCGGAAACCCTAGACCTTTAGTCCTATACCGTTGTTGGCTCCACCGCCTACGCTTTTTAATCTAGGTGAGTTTTCAATTTCTATTTCATGTTTGGAAATCCTATTGCTATTAATTATCATTATGACCACTTGTTAAACTTAGTGTGACCTTATGGTTAATTTTGAGCTCATTGTGTTTATGCATATTTTCTTTTTTAAGTTAAACGAAATGGGCGAGAGTGAAAAAGAGGAACTTGCTGGTTTGCTCACCGTACTCCCCCCTGTTGACTTCTGTTGTGTTTATGGCTCAACTCTACATCCAAATAAGGATGATCAGGTTCGTATTAACAGTTACAGTTTACTTCCAAAAGCTTTCCAATTCATATTCGGTGCTATGTGTTTTTCTCATTCAGCTGTGCTTGTGCTTGAATCAACAGTCTCGGATGATTGACTACATTCTTGGTGTTGATGATCCTATCGACTGGCATTCACAGGTTCGCTTATAAACAACCATATTTTGCTCCATTCTACTTTCTTGCACTCAAAACTTTATGAATTTTTTTTTTGTTTTTGCCATGAAGAATTTGGAGATGAACAAGAAGCACTATGCCTCATGGATGGTTCGCCTTGGCGGTGCAAAAACGGTGCTTCTTCTGACTCTGTATTTGGTCTACATTTTTATCTCCTTGTAAAAACTGGTCCTTGAAGTTTGAGTGAAACTGCTGTCCACTGTGAACCAGATCACAAGAGTTGCTGATAACATTGGAGTGGGGGTGCACTTTAATCCTTATGTTTCTTGGAATGATAAGGTACTGAGCAATTGATATTATAACTTTCTTAGGATTGTTGGTTTTCAAACCAAAGCTTGTAATGACTGAGAATGATGCTGTACTTTTCATTTGGTACTGAATATAGATGTCCTTAATCTTGCATTTTTGTTTGCTGCAGACCTTCAAGTACGGTGTGGTCAGAATAAGTGATTTAGTTGAGGACATAAGGAATTGGGAAAACTATTATTTGAGTGGTCGTTTACAGAAACCTGTATGTAAAATTTATTAATCTTGAGTTTGTTTTATCCTGCTTTTGTCGGTTGTGAGAATAACGTCCATTGCTCCTATGCTTGTGTAAAACAAAAATTTAGATGAACGGTATCACATGTGAAACCAACCCATACACCATGCCATGTAATTAATGAGAAAAACGTAACGATTTGGGTTGATCTCACATGTGAGATTGCCGCATAAAAACTTACTGTCCTTGTGTGCTTGCATATAGTGCAGGTTTGTATTTGCTGTTGGCAATTAGGCCAATTACATTATGCTTAAGCTTTATGATTTCTTTTATATTTCAATCCTAGACATTTGAACTTTTGTGTTTGCACACAGGTCAATATTGTTGTTGATAACTTGGATACTCCTGTGAAACAACTGAACCTATGTAATTTGAGAGCTGCAACATCAGCTGCGTTACTATTTTTACCTGAGACTTTCCACGAGGTATTATGCTGGTAAATTTTGTTCAGCAATACAAGTATAAAGGACCTGTGGTTACCCTTGTGTTGATTCAATACAGGAGGACCTTTACGCAAAAATATGTAGCCTGTCTTATACGGGTGATCTTCGTATGCTCTTTGCAGAGGATAGGCACAAGGTATGTAGATAGTTGCCCCTCTTACACAGAGATGAACGTTTGTTCCTGCATTATTTGTGTCTTTATTTTTTCCGTATTCGGCCTTTGGAGTAGTAAAGTCTTCAGATATTTTTTGGGTTAATACTTGCTATATGGACAGTACCTAAAATTCATGAAGGTGATTTAAGGTCTTCGTTTTGGGGGTTGTTGCCTAGTGGTACAATTTTTTTTCAGCTTTGATTTTTTCTTTTCATCGTAATATCAAATTTTTTTTTTTTGGTTCGAGGTTTTCTTCCAGCGTAGTTTTAACTATCTAGTGATGTGACACTACATGATTCATTGATTCTGTCACTATCCTATAATTCTCCATGGATCGTGCCTTCATATATCTCTTGTTTTAGGTATTAGTAGAATCTAGATAAATACTGTCAAAGAAAAACTCTAATTAGTGGGTTCATAGTTGAGGGGGACAATGGAAATTGTCAAGTTAGCCCATCTGCTTTTCTCTAGTTCCACAACTGAATTAGAAACTCTGGGAAGTAATGTTTCAGTGATTTACTACTTAGCTTTGATGGTTTTGGTAGTCCTCAAAGCTTTGTAACAAAGATCCACGTGTCACATTTTTTTTCCAAATATACTGTGAAGCCGTGTAGGATGTTGGACTGTTGGCCAGAGAAGGAGAGTTAGAACTCAGATTGAAGTTAGAACTAGTGCATGGGATCATTCGTGTAGTAGTCCCTAAGGATGAAGACAGTGGTGATTTCTTATTTCTCATTTCCTATGTGTGTACATTTTCCTGTTGCTGTAGGTCAGAAAAATTGTGCAAGGGCAGTTTGATTTATTCAAAGGAATTTATAGGCCTGTTCTCGAGGAGTTTGCCGCCAAAGACTTGTTAAGTTTCTCATCATCTAGTGCTTCGAATGATAAAGTATCTCAGGTAAAGTTGGATAGCAATTATATAAATCTATTTTTGGATGGGTGAAGTAGGCAGCATCTGCAGGTCTTTAAGAGATTGCTTGATTCTTTGCTCCAAGATTGTGAAACACTCTCTCAGCCATATGAATTCTCTTTATCTTGACTTTCGTTAACATGTTTTTGGACTTGTGAATGCTATTATCAACTAGGCGAAGTCATTCACTCATCAATATGGCAAAGTCATAGAATCATCAAGACGGCAAATTCATCTAAGGATATAATATTCTCGAATAACTAGAGTATCAGCTTCCAGTTCCAATTGAGCCAAAGACTCTTTATTCTTTAATTCTAAATTATGATGAAAGAAAGAAAAATGGCTCAATAAATATGCTGCACATTTCTTTTAATTGTGAAGTGACAATCATTTGATTTAATTTTCGACAATGTTCACTTGGGTCATTCGGAAAGAGTTTTTACATGTTGCTAAGAAGGGGTGAATTTCTTATGAAAGATGAATGCATGAAGACTAATGTAGATTGACTATCTAATCTCAAATGATTTAGGATTGTGGTTTACCTGCGTCTCAGTACCTAGTCTCTCGTCTTCCTACAACTGTCAAAAATCGTATGGGGGTGATGCTGGGAATGCCTGAAACAATGGACTCCGGTATGAAACAATTTTTTTTTCTTTATTATGCTATCTCCTTTATTCTTGCATCTTAGTCAATGTGAAGTCAAGCAAAGGGTTGGGATATTTGCATTTAAGAATGGGGAAGGAAAATTCTTTTAAGATTTAAAAGAAGGGTTTACAATCATGCTGTGGGTTTTATATTCTGTTTCATATGAAATTTGCTTTGAAATTTTTTGCGCAGTTCTCTGGACAATTTCCTAGAAACCACGTTTTTGTGATCTAACAAACTGTCTACAATCTACATTCATACCCTCTAACCTCACCTTAGGCGCGAGCGTTTGAGGCATATTCGGGTGCTGGCGTGGGATATATTAAATATATAGAGTGGCCAACAAGTAAACATCATTGAATATTATCTTCCTTAACACAGGTCGACTTGATGTAGTTATAAAATCGAGAGCAGAGGCAGCAAACTGTGTGGAGAAGATCATAAGACGAAAAGTGAGGGTATCGAGCTTGAGGCAGGCTGTTTCAGGTGTATTGACTGTAGGTGCTATCAGAGCTTCTAGATATGCTGCAAATAAAATGTCAAAGGCGTGGAAGTCTTGGGTTTAATGCTCTCCCTTTGAAGGCCAAGCCATTAAGAACCTGTAAGAACAGGGCCAAGACTCTTATTACTAAAACATGTTCAAGGTAAATTTTTGGCAGAGAATAGGCTAGCTTCGGTAGAATTAGATTTGGTAGAACAACTCGGAGGCATATAGAGAGAGGTACTTGTAAGGATCCGACACTTTCATCCTAGGGAAGGTTAGTTACAATCTGAAGGAGGCAAATTGGCAATAGCGAGTAAGACAGCAATCTTAGTCTTTGATAGTTTGAGTTTAACTAAGATACAAGACAGAATTTAGCCATCATTGTCTATTATTATTGGAGTACTTGACACAAATCTTAATTGTCATTATTATCTTTCACGTTCTCCCATTTTTCAAAATTTACCTTACAGGTTGGATTTTTCTTACGAATTTAGAAATGCTTGCTGGGAAAAAAAATAGCAAATGTGCATTTCCCATGGAATCCCATCCAAATAAACACGTGTTAGATCTATCGACAAGCACGACAAGTTGGTGGCAGCGAAAGGTGGTGTGTTCACCATTTCGGTTCTAGTCCAGCTTCTAGTCAAGGATTAAACACTTCTCACTAATTTCAATAATTTAACCTTTTTTATTGTACCAAAAATGTAAATAATTTCACCATTTTAAGATAACCAATGTGAGGAAATTACTCATATGCTCGAAATCAAATCTTGAATACATGTTTAACCATAATAATTCATTTAATCAGTATAATTAGCAATGAGCAACTGAACCCTAAAATCTGTACAAAGATGCTTTGAAACAAACTCATCACAGTTTGGAAGCTGAAGTAGGTTGCGTGAATTGCTGTCGGAGGACCCTCCTCATCACCTTGTTCGTTGCTGTTCGCGGAAGTGAAGTCATAGGTACTACCGAGGAAACCTGCAGGGCACGATGAATTATTAAAGCCATGGATAATCAATGAGTTTTTCCACAGGACGGTCAAAAATACTAGGGGAAAAAAAGAACAGAAAGCTCACCTTGAACAAAGGATTGAGCTGTTTCTGGAGGGCGAAATTGAAGGAAATCTTCAACTGGTTTAGGTCAGGCTTGGGTGCATTCGCATCTCTAAAGACAACGGCAATTACAAGCTGCTCGGGGCCGCCTTTAGTAGGAGGAACACCAACGGCAGCTGTCTCGAGGATATTGCTATCAGCCCCATTACACAGACGTTCGATCTCAACTGAACTTACCTGGTGAGACATTATTGCTGAGAAATTTTAATGACAAACGATATTTCATGTTATTTAAAAGTTCTAGCTATATGCGGCTGTATTGCCGGTCCCTTGTTGAAATTAGTAAATGCTGAATGCAGTTAGTGATTTCATTCAGTTAGTCTCGTAATTTTCGTAAGAGACAATCTTTTACATGTAGAAACTGGGAGTCATGCCATTAATAAAGATGGTATTTTTCGTTATATCAACAATCTACAAACAAGCTGCCTTGCAATGATGAGAATCGTGTAAATTAAAGGGAACTAAACAACACATACATAGCAAAACCTTGCCGGGAAGCTTGGCCATACTTCATTGTTAAAGTATTATACCTTTATAGAATTACTATTAGTTCATACTAGATAGTTTCCTACGAGTACTAATCCTATTTAACAATATTCGGAAAAGAGAGAATGTAAGAAAGAGTGACACACTGACCTTGATTCCACCTAGATTCATGGTATCATCGGCACGGCCATGAGCTCTATAGTACCCTTTAGAAGTACGCTCGAATACATCTCCATGCCTCCTTAGAACCTATAGCACATAAAGACCACAATTTAGCGAATTCCAACCACAAAACTATATAAACAAAAATAACAATAAAAGGTAGACGATATCCGTCAACTTTTTCAGACCCAAATCCTTGACAAGAGAAAATGCGTGAGGGCCCTGAGTTCTAGTTATTAGAGGAACGTAGAAGGTCAAATTTGAAGTTCTGGGTACCATAGAGCAAGGCTGCAAAAAAATCGCTAAACAATTTTATTTTTCTAGGTTTATGGGTGTAAAGGGAGACGCAAGCATGTATTGATGCAGACAAGTTACACATGCAAGCCTCGTTAGCTTAAGAAGATGATAAAACCTTTCCCTGCCATGTAGGCATTCCTTCAAAATAGACTTTGTAGTGATCACCATTGAGAAGTTTGAACGAAGCTCCAAACATTAGAGGGCCAAGAGCCAGTTCTCCAAAGCCGGATGCATTTGGTGGCTGCAATAAGAGGCATATAAACCTTAAAATGTAGGAACACATACAGCAAAACCTAAATTAAAACAGCTACAAAAACAGCAACGCCTTGGTCCGAGCATAGCCTTAAGGTTGGCTAACATGACCTGTTAATGTGAAGTGAAAAACAATTAATTGTACTCGATGTCCCCAAAATAGGGGTGTACTAAATTAAGAATCAATTTTTAGGACAAGGAGGTGAAACACGAAAAATGTTCACGACATTTAACGTTAATTTTGTTTCTTCATTTGCTTCTTGCGGTTTATTACTTTTATCTGAGAGTATTACAAGAACATGTCATGATAAGGCTAACAATGCTTACGATAGGAGTTCCATGGTTGTCAAGAATAAAAAGGCTGCAGCCCATAGCTGGTGTGCTGAAAGCAGCCAATACTTGGGCCTGCAACAAGGATCCAGTTATAAACCCACCCCCGATTTCGGTACCACCACAATACTCAATGACAGGCTTGTAGGATGCTCTTCCCATGAGCCACAGATACTCATCCACATTGGATGCTTCCCCGGTAGATCCAAAGCAGCTAACATACAATAAAAAGTCGAAAATATCAAGTTGATTTCACGAATAATATCATTGTACAGAAATTCAGTGTGAGACGATTCTTACATGTGAGGACCAACTCACTAACCTATAGTCCTATGAGGCAAACAAAAGGATCTGGGTTGATCTCACATGCAAGACCGTCTCATTCAAGACCCATCGAATAAATCTAGGATGTAAAATAACGCAACATTCAAAGTACAAATGAATTTGGAAGCTTAAAGACTTGCATCATGCAGTATGTAACATACCGGATAGTTGACCAATTATATCCAGAGGTAGAATTTGTACTTTTCCAAGCTCGGGCTATGCTAGGCACTACTCCTAGCATTGTTATATTAGCATCCTATGGGACACACACAGAAAAAAAATCAAATAATTTCATTCCTTTAGATTCACTACATTTCTACATGGCACAAGTTTTAAGGTAAAGAAAAAGTTGTTGGATAGTGTAAAGACAAGTTGGGTAATGAAACCCGAGACTTCTGAGAGACGATTTTATCTTTTACTGTCACATTTATCAAAAAATGAGTAGTAAACAAATTTGAATGTCCCAAGAAGGAAAGAGTAGCAAAAGCAGTCAGCGTTGAAAACTTGCCAAATTATTAACTAAAGCAAAAGAAGAGGAACAATTTCTATAGAGTAAGAAAAAGCAGACTCACATACAAACACAAACAACACTCACCTGTACAAACTTGGCGAATCCAGAACCGAGAGGGGAACCATTGTACAAAGCAATAGTAGCATTATTGAGCAACGAAGCGTAAACTAACCAAGGACCCATCATCCAACCAAGATTAGTGGGCCAAGCAACAATGTCACCCGAACGAATATCCATGTGACACCAAGCATCTGCAGCTGCCTTAATGGGAGTTGCATAACTCCAGGGTATTGCTTTAGGTTCCCCTGCATGAATAAAGAAACTACATAAATCAGCGAATCGTATTTGATGTATATCACATTATATTCTCCAATATCACTATAACATCTTAATAGGCTTCATAATGTACTAGTAATTCCTCTTTGTAACTCTCTTTGAAACTATCTGCAGGGATATCTAAATTTAGGGGAAAAAAAAAACACAGACGACATGTATATTGGGCAGTACCTGTTGTTCCAGATGAGAACAAGATGTTTGAGAATGCCTCCACTGTTTTGTCTGCAGCCTTATATTCCTCTGACCTGTAAAGTAATCTTTACTTTAATGTGCATACAAATTGTGAGGATTTCTTGGACAAAGCCACTCCCTAGTATAAACAAAGACACTGATCCAATGGATTTCTTCATAGAAAGGCATAAACATGGTTTTCGGTTATGAAAGGTTTCTATGAAAATTTTGAAAGGGTCGAGGTGCAGAGTTCTTCCTATATACTATAATCCCCTACAAGTCAGATATAAGCCTACAACAAGCAATTCAGCATCGCCATATTTTCCACCATGTGACTGCCTCAAATTTAATATGAGAAAGTTTTCTGTTTTATTTAAAAGTAGCGGTACAAAAAACGAATGAGATGAGAACCCTTCCAGACCTAAAAAATTTACTGATTCAAAAATATAGAATGAGACAGCAAAAAGATTATATACAGATAGGTAATCTGACAAGTACCCATGTTTATGTCAATAGCCTATGTTGCCAACATAGACTATAATTCCAGCTCACATAGACTTTAGAAATGAATTCAAGTAGCCAGGTATATAACTTGAGGTTATAGGTAAACAACTTGCAGTCTTGCAGTAAATTGCAGCCTTACTAAACATATAAATTTAGGCAACAGTTTCTCCTACCCTTCATAGATCTTAGATAAGGTGGGAGGTTATATAAGCAGCATCAGGACTGACCCCATAATAGCTCCTCCACTATCTTACATAAACTCCGTCAGTATCGAAATTTCCTAGATGTAACATGTGATTTCTCAGTCGTCGTTACAATTAGTCTGTAGTTGATGAAAATGATCACTGACTACGACTAAAAGTATACCGGGAACCAAAACAATCACTGCTTCAAGCTAATTAATCTGTGGTATCAAATTAAGAAAATACGAATTATGGTTACCCAGAAGCACATTGATAATATGATACACCAGAATCACGAAATTCTGGTATAGCCACACAAATAGGTTCAAACTTCCTAAAGGGGCCTACAGTTATGTCAGCTGAACTAAAGTTGATTCTCAAACAGAGTGCATTTCTGGTGAACGCCTGAATGGCTGCATTAAAAGAGAACATAGCTAGACAGAAGCTGCAAATCTATAATATAATTATGTAACACCTAGGAAAACAAGGGCCATCCCAGTTCTATGCATTTACAGCTCTACATGGATATTCCTCAGTATCCTAAGCAAAAAGGGAGAAAAAGACCATGAACTAATAAATTTAGGAAAAACTTGCTTACTTACTTTTTCACTCTCTCGCGGAAGTCATGCCAAGAAATATCACCACTTCGTAAGTTTATACTGAAACTCGAGCCGCTTGTAGGGATAACAATGGCCAGTGGTGCTTGAGCATCAACCACTCTTCTGCAGAAGTTGATTTATATGGTGAGACTAGAGGTTAAAAGTAGCAACGAAACTCAAAATCTTAATTATACTCTGCATGAAATAATACCTGTAGAGGGGTATACTTCTGCCACCACGAATGATATTATCCTGCCAAGTATCAGTAGAGAACTCAATTATAATAATTCTCCAGAGCCAGAAAAAGGTTGAATACAACATCTTACAAATTTACAATTGTAGCATCTAGTAAGAAGCAAATCTTTTATCAGCATAAACCAACTGTACGATAGCAACAACGTAATGAATATAAACTGATAGTAATAATATCTACATTGCTAGAAAAAAAATGGCGATGGATGCATGTTTTTGGTACAACTCAATATTTCAAGCGTTGCAAGCTCAACTCTTAGCGATCA
Source organism: Silene coronaria (assembly GCA_028566215.1). Lineage (NCBI taxonomy): Eukaryota > Viridiplantae > Streptophyta > Magnoliopsida > Caryophyllales > Caryophyllaceae > Silene > Silene coronaria. The sequence continues at coordinate 10,948 of JAOWBH010149617.1, read as the reverse complement.
AGCATCAATCCACAGAAAAATTAAATTGCCATTTATTTATTAGACAAAGATTGGCATGACTACAATAGTCTTGAAATTGTATTATTCTTGTATCGAGTTTACAGTTTATGTGCATATCAAATACATTTGAAATAGAGAATTTTGGGCATTTAAGGTGTTTTTTGTATATCGCCACATATATCTTTTTGTAGATGGGGCCACCTCTATGATATCTTTCGTAATGGGCGTCACCGCCTTGGCGTCCCTTAATTATTATTATGAAACAAATATACACATAAAATGGACTCAATTATGGAAATATGTAAAATCTCTTCATTTTTTTGGGCACATATGTAAAATCTCTTCATGGTGATATGATTACATGCATATTAAAAAATGTCTCGAAATTTAATGGCCATTCAACCTCGGGGCTGTGGCAACTCTTAAAAATTTGGCGGCAGCATACCTGTGTAAATATGGCTTTTGCTTTTGCTATTTTTAGCCTTGTTGATATTTCACTTGGTGCAAAACTATCGGCGATTGAGACAACTATGTTGCCTGTAAGAACTATAGCAAGATAAACAATCACGGACTCAACATTCATTGGCATATCAATTGCTATTGCCGATTCACATGGAAGACCCAGTGAATCAATTGCATGTGCAACCAACCTGCAAAAATTAGGAATTCTACAACAATCAGATGATAAAGAACAGAGAAGGAAACCACTTTTGAAGGAGAATAAAGCACTGTTCCACAATTAACTAGATCAAGTTTCTTCTGTTAGGTAATAATATGAATCAGGCTCTTAAGGAGGCATATATATATATACAAAAAAAATCTTTCGTTAATGTGGAATATTAGTTAATACCATGGTCTGCTAATTTCAAACAATGCTAAATCCGTCGGTGAAATAATGTTTCATATTCGTAAGAGGCCCTCTTTACGACATGTGAATATACATGTGAAAATGACAGCATATTAGATGCATAGAAAATCAAGGCATAGCTACCAATATATGTACTTCTGAAAATTATTAGCCTATTAGGCATTAGCCTACTGGGTAGGCCAGTGGCGCACTGACGCTCTAATAGGATAAACTGGGGAGATCAGTTTCACGAGGATTATCTGAAAGCAATCCTTTTCCATAAGGCCGTGTTACGATTCCTATGGCCCTAAAAGAGGACAAGCAGATTCTTGGACATATACTTCAGAAGTAATGTGTACAGCACAAACGTTGTACCAAATAAATAGAATTCACTTCAGAAGCTTGCCTAGAGAAACAGAAAATGAAAAGGATGGCTTACCACACTTCTCTGCGCAACTCCTGAATAGTCATCTTTTTTACAGGCATATCATCCTCCCCCTCGTTCCTCCAAACAACAGCTATGCTATCTAAATGCCTCTTTGAATTTAGATTTAAGCAATTTTTTGCTGGATTTAAGGAACATCCTGGAAGCCATTGGCCTCCCGGGTAAGATGAGTTTGCATGCAGAATACGCTGTGGAGGTCTGCTAAATGAAATGCCCATTTCTCCCAGTATGGTTTCCCAATAAACCTAAAAAAAAAAAAATGGAAATGACATGAACTACGAGGAAAATGTATTCAGGGAATCTGATTCTCACAAAAATATCAATTGAACTTGGAATCATCAAAACAATACAGCACGATTCGCTTGAATACCCCGGGATTAAGGACAGAGAACTCCTGGAAGTCGGAAAAGCTTGACATAGGATCCCTGTACTTATGACCAAGAAACTCTTTCCCACGTCTCTCCAGAAGCTGGCCGACATTAGTTAGCTTGGCACTTTCCCTATGAGATAAGCAAGCAAGGTTTTAAGTCAATTTTCACAAAGCAGCATGAGGCTGACTATATATAAGTGTATATAAAATGCACAGATGATCGCCCATAAATCCACAACAAATAACTAAATGTTAGGTGTTGAGGCTTGATATCATAACTTGAAAATCTGGTTGTGTCATCAAATCATGATCACATCTCGCATTAAATAGATAATTGGTCATAAAATCCCAACAATCCAGGACATAGGACAGTACAAAACATGAATAAGTAAGGTGGAAATATATGTCAGGTAGATTGGTCAAAAGCATAAAACATTTTTCTGAATCATTGAATACCACACTTTTTCTATGGTTGATTATCTCGAAACCTCATTCGAAACCTTGAATCATATAATCGTCCTCTCAAATTTACTCCATAAAGAACACAATAGATATTACAAAGCTGAAATTCCACATAGTTATCTACTTATCTCTACATAATTCCAGAAATGTGTCACATCCACATTTTTGATGAACTCCCTTAGTCCCACTCATTTGCACACCTTTCGTTTCCTCTTTATGACGGTTTTTTTAATCAGAGTTAAACAAATGATCAGGGAGGAGTAAGTAAAAAACATATATCTTCATCACCCAACGCAGAATCACAACAAAGTCATAAAAATGATTAAAACCCAAATCACAAAACCAAATTAAAATTAAAAACAAAGTAAATTAGAGGAGCTTAACAGGTCAGGTAACCAAGCAGGAGGGTCAGGACCATAATCTTGATAGCAACCATGATACAACATTTGATGAAACGAAAAGGGTAAATCAGGAATAAGAATTTGTTTGGTTATAGTTTGCCATGTAAGTGATGAACAAACTCCATAATTTTGTATAATTTGGCTAAGTTTTTCATGAATTTGTATGGCAATTTGTGATGGTATGCCTTGTGCTTCCATATCTGAGATACTAATTAGATGAAGACTCTTTTACGCCATTTTTTTTTTTTTTTTTTTTTTTTTGAAATAGTTTTGAGTTACACTAAAATTGTTCAGGTTTTTATGTGTTAAGTTTTCTTGTCTGATTAGGGAGATTATCTGATTGCTGTCAATTTGTGTTGTTCGTGTGTGTGTGTTTTTGGTGAGGGATGATAACATTGGTAGGTCATAGGTGACGAGGACTACGCAGAATAATTATAAGGGTTATAATTAGTTACTTTGGATTTTTTAACTTCTTTTTTAATAGGGAACCAGCTATCGTTATCTTTACCTTTTTGGTGTGTATTGGATCAACCCTTTGCGTATATGTGATAGTCTGCAATTGCAAATCAGGTAAGTCATCCAAGAGTGATAGACTGATAGACCCGAAGTCTAGAATGTTGTTAATTACGTTAATATCAATGTTGAAATGATGAACTCATTAGTTCGGTGTAAGGCGGTTTTATATAAAACGGTAATATCGAATGGATCTAAACATAATTTTGAAGAATCGGTTTATACATGGATTTATGATGATAAAAAGGAATTAAAATTTATTTTTACAGATAACTATACTAATGTAAATTATTAGAACTTAAGGATGGTTAAATACATGATATATGTACTTACTACTTAGTCGAAATACACTTGTAAGTCGCATCCACAAGGTGGAGATTTATCGACAATAATTACGTAATTGTTCTTTGTGGATACATAAATTACTGTTTTATATACCTTTTACAGGGTTGTCCCGGTCATTTTGGGCCCTGTGCGAAATTGAAAAACCGGGCCCCTAAAATAGATACACCTATGTTAATATCTATCTATATACTTATATAATACAAGAACCACTATCTACCCTACTGTACACGTGTCACCACCACATGCATTTTTTTCCCGCTCAACTCAACACATTCCCCAAACCCTACTATTCTTATTCCCCCAGGCCCAGGCCATTAATCTTCTTCCTGCCTCTTGATTTAGGGCTTGAATTCACAATCACTCTGCAAGAAATATTCAATATTCTGTTCTTCTCCAAAATTTTCATTCATCCCATTACCTCGGTAGATCAGGTTAGCCTATTTACATACTCAATTTTAATTACATATGTATATTTTCTGAACATGTTGACCATATGAAATTGAGGGACAAAATTTTTATGTTAATTTTTTGCTCAATCGTATATAATTGGGGGATAATTGGATTATGATATTTGAAGGATTCCCCAAATTTTGTTTATTGTTTTAGATGAATTTCACACAATTATGTGTTATTTTTTTTTAAATCGTTCAAATGTTAATTATATTTCGGTAAATTTTTAATGCATTTGATTTGATATTCACTTGCCTTCAATCACATGCATAACATCCGCAATGTATCCTTTTTTTTTTGTTTCCTCTATTAATTTGCTTGCTTTGTGAAACTTTCGCAAGGTATGCTTCTCTGTTTTCATGTTTGATGGAGTATTATAATGTCAGATTGTGGGTGATCTATTTTGATTTTATTTTTATCGAACCAATTTCTTATTTGTTATCTATGAAATAATTTTTACAAACACAATACCTCCACCACTGTTGTACATAGACTTGATGAATTTTGGTTATGATTGAATTCCATGAATGTATTGACCAAACAAATGATTTGCTTTAGCACGCATCTTAACTCAGTACGGTAGTTTTCATCTTTATGACGGCGTTATATGTAACTATTGATTCTCCCTATACTTCCGAATACGGCCCGAAGAATAGTTGTACCAAATCACCGGTTGATGATGTCTTTAGTAAGTGTATGTGATTTCACAATATATGAGGTTAGCCTTTTTAGTTGATCATTTAACTATTGATTAGTCTTTATGAAGCATTTGATCACTATGATAATGATTCGACACTACTTAGGAGAGGAAATCCTCATTTAATTAGTCTCCTTTATAGCTACTAAATAATTGTCGTCTCTGATTCATTGGGCTCATATATGATCTTCCAAATTGTTGGGTTTTACTATTGTTTTTTCTAATTTCTTTGGATGTGCGATGATGCGCTTTATGTTATATGGAAAAATGCTGTTGAATCTACCAAAGGACTACTACGTAGTATCAATCCAAGTTTTGGCACCGTAAAAATTATCCTTGATTGAATATAATTTTGATCTTGGTTTTATATATGCCATTAAGATTATTCTTTTTTATTAAATTTTTTATATTTTTGTTGTGTGCTTTTGCAGCACCTGCTGAACTGATTCTTACCCATGAGAATAAAAAATGCAAGTAGCAAACCATATTTTCTATGACTTGATTTCAATATCGTAGTCTTTAATGACTTCAAAGATTTCACTGGTACTTCAAATACCGATTTCAATAAAATTTACCGAGTAGCTAGTTAGATGTAGTAGTTTTGTTAGTTTCCGAGTATTAAGATATATGGCTCAGTTTAGCATTAATATTTTTTTTTCAAACTTTTTGAGTGTCTCATATCAAGTAATGATTCTTCTCCTTACTGTTTAGCACCTTACAAACAGTTGAAGGTTTTATAGTTTATGCCATCATAATTATTTTGTTTCCTATTTATTTTTTCATTACATAACGTTAAAGTACGATTGTACATATGATGGTTTACAAGTCAGAAAGGTTACACAGTTTGTATTTCGTTTGTCAATTTGAGTCATGAACTTGCCTAATACATGGATTGTATAATATGTTAATAGGTTTCTAGGCATCACGTTTATTTGGTGGTACGATTTAACACTAAGAGGCGAGTATCTCGACATGAAGATGTTAAAAGATGGCTTCCGCTATTTTTTGTTGGGTTAAATCTACATTTATCCAGTACATATGTTCAAGCCATCAAGTGGGATATGTAAGTAAGTTATGGTTATGTTAGGCTTTTCTTAAACTGGCAAAACTTTGGAGGAGATGAAGGTTCTACTCATACCATCAAGACTCAAGTGTTAAATTACAGGCTAGAACAAATTCCTTTTGAGCTATATACAAGTACTTTTTTTAATAAACATGCTCCAGTCAGCGGCCATTGTCTAATGCAACAATGATAAACCATATTTTCTTTTATTTTCTATGATTTGTAAATTAATAACAAGTGTTATCCTAATGTCAACCAAGTCTTTCAACTGTGAGTAAGAAAAAATTGCACATGCCAAGTAAAAAAGAATAAAAAGATTTATCATTTTGTTATTTTGACTATTAGAATGTAAATGTTTTTATAAAAAAAAAATAACAAGAAAATTTATGTGTTCAAGGTGCTATAAATAAAATAAAATAAATTATAAACATAAAATTTAAAAATGTTACTATACATACCCGTGCAATTTTGCACGGGTTTTAAGCTAATATCACTATAAGCCAAGCTCTAGTCCCTAGTTCACCTACGGATGACCTAAGACTCCAAAGTATGCAGAGCTGAGTCTATGAAAATACATTTATGTCAATTACAACCACAGGTACTTCATATGTATATTATTAATAAGTAAAAGAGCACAAATCTTTATCGGCCACAATTTACATTGAGCACAAACCAATCTGTTAATGACCATTTTGCTCTGCCTTTGCTTATATCCTAAAAACATGGTAACCTTGATGTCATATAACTATCGACTTTTAACGCATAAATTGTTAGTTGCACGTTTCTTTGTACAGTGACACCAATCCAAACAAAGGCAAACACAATCACATCAACCAGGTGAGTTCATACACTGACACCAATCCAAACACAAACAATCTCTGTACAAACCCAATTAAAATATATTGAACAGAATTCAACGAAGTAGGCTATGCTCTCATAGTCTCATCCAATCGGTCTGATACTTACCGGCCTTTATTTCAACTCTAAAAAGTCAAAAAACCCATCCTAGATTTATACCCTTCGACCCTCTTTAACAACCTCCATCAACACACTGAAACAAGTACCTGACTATAAACTCGATAGTTTACCAACCTAAAACAAGTATTACGAATTTACGATCCATGCTATACTATTATACTAATACATACTACAATTGCAATTAAATATCCATACTATAATTGATGAAGATGTTAAGCTACTTCGTATAATTTTAATATCCATACTATAATTGCAATTAAATATGGTCAAAAGTACCTTTGATGTTGTCGTTGATGAAGGACGGTGGCTTTGTATCATTGCTTTGTGGTCGACGGAGTATAACGACGAGTTCGAAAAGTGAGTTACCGGAGTTGAAATTGGCGTGTAAAAGGAGATGATCTTCGCTTTGTGGTCGACGGTGGCGTGAGAAAAGGAAGATGATGGTTGTCGATGCCGGCGTGAGAAAATGAAATTAGTTATTAAACTGTGGGGATTGATGAGGGTTTGGCGTACTGTGATCAAATGAAGAAGGAAATGTGAAGGGTTAATTAATTGGTGAATATAATATCACAAAAGGGCTTTAGGTTTTTTTTGGCTATTAGTGTCGGTTGTTATTAAAACCGACACAATATTATATCATGGCGGTTTTTTATTAAAAAATATTGTCATTTATCATTAACTTTTAACATCATTTGTAACGTCGGTTGTCAATATATCCGCCACAATTGACTTATGGTTTCACTTTTTATTTGAAACCGTCATAAACAGATTATGTTATCACGTCGGTTATTATTTAAACCGCCATAATAGACCCTCATATAACATAAAAATTTGTCTCCCGCCAAATTTTTGGGCTTTTTACGTCGTTTCTTTTAGAACCGCCACGATACCTGCGTCGCGATATGGGTTTTTTCTACTAGTGCGTCTTCATCCCGAATCCTCATTTGGTGGTACCCCGAGCTCAAATCTATTTTGGAGAATACACCCGCCCCACTTAGTTGGTCAAACAAGACATCAATTCTTGGCAACAGGTATCTATTCTTAACGATCGCAATGTTCAACTCTCTATAGTCTATGCATAACCTCATGCTTCCATCCTTCTTCTTCAGAAACAAAACCGGTGCTCCCCAAGGTGACACAATCGGTCTCACGTAACCCATGTCTAAGAGTTCACTAAATTGTTTCTTCAGTTCCTCTAGTTCCTTCGGACCCATACGGTATGGTGCTTTGGAAATCGGTACCGCCCCCGGCTTCAAGGTCACACTAAACTCTAAATCCCGTTGTGGTGGTAAATCGGGTAACTCTTCCGGAAACAAATCATTGAACTCTCCCACCACCGGTATATCATGAGCCTTAAGTTCCTCTTGGTCAAAGTATCTCACATGACACAACAACATAGGACACCCTTTTCTTAAATGTGTTTTCAAAGTCATTACGGAAATTAGTTTGACTTGTGATTGGTTCATAAACCCTCTATATGATACCCTTACACCCTTGGGTCCCTTAAGTGGCACTTTTAGTTGGTAACAATCGATATGTGCTTTGTGTCTATGTAACCAATCCACCCCCAAAATGACTTCAAAGCTTTCTAGTGGAAACTCAAGAAGTTCTACTGGAAAGTTAGTTTCCCCTATGACAACCGATACTTCTTTGAACATTTTAGAACATTTAACCGATTCCCCGAAGGTAAGACAACGTCGTCATTGGCCTTTTCCCCTATTCCCAATCCTACGGTCAACAAGTGCCCCTTGGACACAAAAGAATGGGTTGCCCCGAATCAAAGAGTACAAAAGTAGGTATGAAGTTTATATGGAATGTACCCGAGACTACGTGAGGTTCTTAATCGGCCGCTTGCTTGCCCATAGCGTACAACTTGCCACTAGCCCTTGGAGTCCCTTGCACCGTGCTTGCCGATGTTGATGGTCTAGCCTCCGATGCTTGCCCACTCACCACCGTCCCATGGTGAGGAGATCCCCTTAAAAGTCTCCCTTGACCTCTTCCTCCTTGGTTCTTCCACATTCCGGTGTTACGGGAATTGGTGTAGCTTTGGATTAGGGTTCAGAAGGATTCTCATTGGTTGTGGCGCTTATTAGTTCCTCCTCCTTGGCTTGTGCACTCCGCCCTCTTGTGGTACATGCCACCACAATTGAAACACTTAATTATTCCTCCCTCACTCATGGCCCTTCCACAACCCCTAGCAAATCTCCCTCCTCCATTAGATTGAGCCCCTCCCGAATAGGAGCGGTATTGGTTGAAACTTAACCTCTTGTTTGGAGCTCCTCCACCTTCACTCTCCGTCTTCCTCTTCCCTAGTACCCTTTTCTTGGCTTCCTTGGTCACTTCTTTGAGCCTCTCGGCATTTTCGGCCCGCGCATACACATATTTAACATCGGTAAGCACTCCCACGGTCATTTGCCCCAACACTTTGTGGGACAACCCTTTTTTGAACTTAAAAGCCAAGTGGGCTTGACTTAGGTTAAGGTCCTCCACATAGGTATAAATCTCCATAAATCTCATATAGTACTCTTGAACCGTCATGTTCTCACCATCACGAAGTTGTCGAATTCGGCGCGGAGTCGACTTCTTACATGCTCCGGAATAAATTCATCTCTTATCTCGACATTGAAATTGGCCCAAGGAATGGCCGCATGTCCAATCCCTATGTAGAAGTTTCTCGTTGCTCCACCACCCTCCCGCATGTTCGGAGAGGTAAAAGCAGCTTGCTTCGCTTTTTGGTCCTTCGGGCACTCAGTGACATCGAAGATATTTTCCATCTCTCGGACCCATTCATGAAACTTGCTTGGTTCACTCTTCCCGTCATAGTGGTTGGGTCAGAATATATTCATAGCATGGCTTATGGACTTGACATTCTCATTCCTACCACGGATTGCTTACGCGAGGGCCTCTTTCTAAGCCTGAAGCCTCTCAATCTCCTCCTCGGCATTGTGGTTCGTCTCGGAATTGGAATGTCCTCTTTTAGTGGTCGGCATCTTGGCTTCAAAAGCCAAAGGAAGTGTTAGAGTAGCCCCTCTTAGGAGTCAATCATCATTTCACCCACATTTGGTACCACTCGATCGAGTACTCTGGGCTTACTCGGCCGAGTGAGCTCTTACTCGGTCGAGTTCCCTTTGTACTCGGCCGAGTGCCAACCTTCAAGGAACTTTTTAAACCCGCTCACACTTTAACTCGGTCGAGTACGAATGTCATTCGGCCAAGTATATGACTCACTCGGTCGAGCACCCTGTTTGCTCGTTCGAGTTCAAAGTAGGCAGGACTCCCCATGTTTCCCCTCCCATTCCACTCGGCCGAGTGACTGGGGTACTCGACTGAGTATCCTCTTACTCGACCGAGTTCTTGCCCGTCTTGGCCGAGTGTCCCTCCAAGGTTCAGTCAAAACTCAAATATTGCCTTTCAAGGCCCATATACATGCTACTATTGCGTCCTATTACACATCACGAAATCCACATATAATGGAATCAAGCAATGATCTAGCATGCAAGACAAGTTCGTTGTACATGTTAACTATTCCATGAATCCAATTAAGCAACTAGGCATATCAATCATATTGCCACATTATACATGCAACATAGTGTCATACATACTAACATATCATGCACGTGTGACAAAGCACGAGTACATCCATTATGCACATAAAACGTTCCCATCTAAACTCCCCCGCGTAGTGACCGACTCGAGTCAAGGCAAATGAGGTATAGTCTTGAGACGTCTCCCAAGATCACCCCTAGTCCGTTACCACTCAAACCGGGTTCATTTTAATTGACACACCTATGTTCATTTGGTTCATTGGTTAGGCTCCAAAATTGAATGCTCTGATACCACTTTGTAACACCCTCATTGACCGAGAGGCCACGAATAAGGCTATCTCGAACAATGAAGGTGCCACAAGCTCGGTTTCTCGAGTATGTAGTGCAAATAATTCAATCCAATGCATTTATCATAGAGTTATAAAGTGAAGTCATACATAAGTTCAATACCAAGTACCAAATACTATAATCCATATAGTCTCATCTAAGATACTCATAATTCTAAATAATACAAGCCATCTAACAAAAGAGTGGTGACATAAATAAGGACTGCTCCCAAGCTCCAAGCCCGCATGCTATATATGCATCTATACATGAATACCTGTCAAACCACTGCTCGCCACAAGATTGGAAACTTTCATGTGGATCGACACAGTTTTTTCCAAAAATCATTAGTCTTGCTAATCAATGAAATGATGAACATGTGAGATGATATATGAATGCAACATAAAAAGAAGTAAAAACATACCGTACCACTGTAATATCCCGTATTTTCGTAATAATATTATATTACTTTATTATTCACTTATTAATTATTATAATGTGAGTATAT
>JAOWBH010149606.1:0-12300 GCA_028566215.1 Silene coronaria | reverse complement strand
AAGAAGATGGAGATGATAGTGATGTTCCAGGTTACGATGATCGTGTAAAGAGGGGTCATTCGTTTATATAACTTTCTATTTAGCGGGCGTGGTTATTGGCAAGAACTTATTGAATCCATTGATATGGACACATCTGGGATCGCCAAATGTTCGGGAGTTCTTCTATTCAATCCTTTTCCTGCTAGGATTGGAAATCCTGTATTTTCCCTATCCATACGATCGAGTCCTTGGGTTTCGACGGACATATTTGTTTTAAACAAGAAACAGATTAGAAGTCAGATAAATAATGGATAGGACAAAATGCCAAATGTCTAGGAAAGGACGAAAGTCTGATTTGGTCTATCTACATGATGTAGTATTTGACCTGATTTACCCTTAAGACGGATATGACCATCTTTAATTAGACCAACTATGCAAATGTCAAATAACTTAGTTAGATAAAGTCATGAGAGGCGGTACTCATGACCCGCGTTCGAACCCCGTCAGAATTAGCGCCGCCCTTTACACCGGAAAAAGAAGAAGAAAAAAGAAAGACCAACCGTTCAATTTCAAGCATGAAAATGTAAAGTGCTTCATGAAAATGATAACTAGTGGTTTAGTTAAAGTTGAAAATGTGAAGGAAAAAAAGAAGTAAAGTGGAAATGGAGAAGCAAGAAGTCAAGAACCAACCTTTTTCCTACATTACATCATAAGGCGTTAGTCACTGAATCATTTGGGGTCGGCTGACTTGAACCGTCACAAGGAAATTGTAGCTAAGAGATGGAAAAAAATGGGGACAGGAATAACTTTATAATGCAAAAGTAGATTGCACTTATATCTAATCAACTGTTTATACAAGCTTCATGATGTGACCTTAATACTGACTGCAATACAGTGAAGATTGAGAATGTTAACAGGATCAGAGAAAGAACACAATTTCTCATTTATTTAGCATCACAGGCTTGGGACGAAGAAATGTGACCATTTTATGATAAAATGTAACCATTATCTGATAAATAAGAATTATAAAATGATCGCATTTTCTTCGTCACAAGAAAGACCAACTGCAGAATTATAGAAAGAATAACAGCAAACTGGAACTGAGTGTAGTTCAAGACTTGCAGGGTAAAAAGAATCAAATGAAAAAGTAGATGTTTCATGTGCATTGAGAGTTATTTTCAGCTTTCAAAGTCGGGTTTTATTTTTCGTTCTTTCTGAGAATGGCTTTTTCTTTTATTTCACTCGCACTGATCCATGACGTAAATGCTAACAGCCATAGCCATAATCACAGAAAGAATCACCATGTATGAATATATATACAAGAACATTTACATGACTGGTTTGCCAGAAAATGTGTATAAATGGCAACAAAAATAATTAACGGCCACTGAAGTTCAGTGAAAGAAGAATAATAGAAATTACGCCAAAAAAATTGTGTGATGTGACTGATGTCTTTTCTAATGAGCTTCTCATCCGGTTGAAGTGAGCTCCTCCGAAGAAACATTGACACCAAGGGATGAGAGTTCCTGACGTAACATGTCTGCGTCTTTAAATTGTAGTCCGATCATTCCTGCATTCACTGCTCCCTCGATATTTTTCCTCCTGTTATCAGCAACCCATTAGTTGCCATACCATAGTAGAACACATGTACTCATAGATATCCGACTACGTAAGTGGAGAAAAACTTACGAAGTCTACAAGACAGCCTTACATGTGAGGCGAATCCATTGGCAATGTAATTATTATTTTAATGAAAAAATACATCAATTTAGGGTTGTCTCGTAAAACTGTACAAGACTGTCTAACTTAGGTACCAGTGTCAAATACGACTAATTCTTTTAACTTCTATTTTATGAGTTCCTGATTTCATGTGACAGCATTTTCCGTATACATGCAATTCGCAGATGTAAAGTGTGAGATCTCAAACAAGTTTTTACCAATCAGGAAATACTTTACCTATCATCTATAAAGATGCAGCTTCCTGGTTCAACCTCAAGGACTCGTACAGCTTCATTATAAAATTCAGGATCTGGTTTTTGTTTTCCTGTACACACACAAGAACCGGAAGGCAGCAGTTTAGATTAGCACAATTTCGTCTTACTTATCTATCGGTACTCTGAAGATGTGTTTAGAGCAAGGAGAGCTTAATGATCTTCATAACAGCAGACAGCGACAATTGGCAAACAAAACAGCTGACACATTGAGGTGCCCAAACATAAGGACAAAAAATTGAGGGCGAGCTCTAGTGAAACACTTTGATTTGGCAGTGTCACGTATCTGGCAGTGTAACATGAAACGGCACTATGACACTTCATTTTGTGCCAAAAACATGAAACTTTTTTCAAAATAGCCATGTACAACGCTCTAAAATCATGTCAAGTGCGACACTTGCGCCAAGCCAAAGTAACATAGGGCCAAACATCATGATAGACAGTTTGAACTGTTTGTGATACATAAAAGAAAAATTCAGGCAGACATTCTATCTTAAAGCGCCGAAAGATGAACTGAGAAGTCCAATAGAACATCCACTTATAATGGCAGTAAAATGTGTGATACCTATTGTACAGGAGCAGAAGGTCCACGACAAATAATTTGATAGTTTTAACTTCTCCTCAATCATTTGGTACCTGTAAGCAACCAATTCAAGAACATAGGAGTATATTTGATTACTCAAAAGTCAAAAGTGTCAAAACTACATAAGAAGGAAAAAATAAATATCAACTACCAGGTCGGATAATTGGTAAAAGCATGCATTTCATAGTTATTTTGTTTCAAAGAACTGAGCAATCCTTCAACACCATCTAAGTAGGAATAACCATTTTTCATGCACATTTTTAAGCCTGCAAAGAAAAAAACGAGTCCAGTTATGCAATAAATCCAACACAAATGACAAAGCAGCCAAAGGAGTGAGAACGAAACTAGGCCATAGACGACAAATTTTTATATTCCTAATGAGTTAATGGCTACCAGAAGCAGGGAACTTTCATGATACCAAATGGTAAGTTATAAATCAGAATTCAGCAACTTTCTCCAAATGAAGTAAAGAAAAAGGCCCACCTTCCATATCAAAGTGTCTTCCGTCTTTAAAGAACTTTCTAGCCAATTCATCCTGCACAGAGCAAATAGCAACTCAAACAGTATCTAGGAGATAGTACGATGTACATTTCAGCTTCAAAAGTTAACCAATTGCACCGCATCAAATTCCAAACAAGAAATGCATCAGCCATTTTCAGAGACGAATTTGACATAAGTCAACAATCAGTATCTTATTCCAATCTAAAGCTGTCAACTTGTTGCACCAAATATAGCCTACCCTAAGTCACCCTTCGAGATGGAGAAGACCTTGTGCAAAATTTATACCATGTACCAATACAGTGACAAGTTCCGTACGTTTATGATTTCACCGCCACCATAAACAATATTAACTCAACGCATCTAAGGAGGCTCCTGAACAAAAGAGAGCTCCTACATATCCAGCAGCATTCCACATTTGACTTACCGTTCAAATACAGGCAGCAAAAAAGAAAGTTAAATGCAGTAAGCATTGATCACCACTCAATATGCTTCCAAGTATACCTCATCAATCAATCCTTTTTCAAACTCATTCCAGGCAGTTGGATGCTTGCACTCCAGCAATTCCTTCATGGGCATGCTGATCAAGAAATCCAATACGAATAAGACAACAGCTGAACTCTACATAACTTAAAACTTGAAAAAAATGAGCTTCAAGGCAATACTAGAGTCTAGATCACTACACTGTAGCGATAAACATGGCAATAGCATAAACAAGACACAATAAAGCCGTGATTACTGGCAGTATTAGGTCTGAACGAACATAATGTACCAAAGAACCTTGTTTACAAAGCGTATTAGTACCGGTATCAAATCACAGTCAATACATTAGGGATACACAGGCCCCAGCTATTGGTTTGCATATTAAAACGCTTCATTCTATTGCTTTCAGCAGAAATCGGTTCCATTAAAATCTCAAAATCCATAACATGCTCACTTTCTATCTGCCATCTTGCCACAATACTACTATACCATTTTTTATGTACATAACCTACTTATACAGTTATACCTAGAATTCCTGTGCACCAACAAACAACTTAATGATTATACCTTGACAAATGTAATGACCACACACACAGCTAAAACGACACACTTAATCGTCAGTCTCTACAATGTATAATTCCATAACTTTCACAAGCTTATACTGTCAGTCTCTACAATCGTCAGTCTCTACAATTGTCAGTCTTTATTTGAGGGGAATTTCAATCAAAGATAACTAACTATTAATCGAAATTTATTTCCCTTTAGATTATTCCATGAACTGAGCTACTGAAATGTAACATTCAAGCTAAAAAAAATCATAAATTTTCAACTTTAGTTAAAAATCAAAATCAAACTGACCCAATAAAATCACACTGACCCAACATCAAAACAATAACATTAGCCCAATGCCAATGGCTCCCACAAATTGTCGGGTAAGGGGGTCTACCAGCCTTACACTTGTATCAGCAACACAAAGAGATTGTTTCCGAATAACCCAACATCAAACAATGGACAAAAATGCTAAATTTTCGGGGTAAAGGGTTCAATGTACGCAGCCTTACTCTAGTATCAGCAACAAAAAAAGACTGTTTCCGAATAACCCAACATCAACCAATGGACAAAAATGCTAAATTTCCGGGGTACGGGGTTCAATGTACACAGCTTTACACCAGTATCAGCAACACAAAGAGACTGTTTCCGAATAACCCAACATCAAACAATTGACAAAAATGCTAAATTTCCCAAATTTTTCCCATAATAATTAACATTACCCATGAAATACAAACATAAACATTAAATGTAAAACAAAGTGAAGAAAAATACCCAAAAAATTCAGGAATATCCTGATAAAATGGGTCACGAACAATGGTATCCATAACATCAAATAACAAAATAGGAAGCTTTCTATTAACATTTGTAGTAGAAAAGTTGAGATTTTTATGAACTTGCATGATTACTGAAGATCCAAGTTTTGATTTTGATGGGTTTAATGAAGGTATTAGATTGAATGAAGTAATGGGTTTGAATTGAATTGCCATTTGTTATTGATTTTGAAACTTTTTTTTTGTTAATCTGTGCTTATTTGTTGATCCACAGTGAAGGATAATTAAAAATATTATCATTATAATTATTATATTATTATTTTTATTATTTTCAATCTTAAGAGGGATAATGACAGAAACAGCATGTTATTGAGTCATTGACTTAATCGCAGTAACTGATGATTCACTCACTGTCATTATCCATTTTGACTGTATTGTCTTGGAGGTGGAGGTGGAGGTGGAGGTGGAGGCTGAGGCCGAGGCGGAGGTGACGATGATCATCGATTCATCGGTCACTCAGGTTGGTTATAGGTCGGGTTAAAGGGGGTTTGGATTGTGTCGGAATGTCGGGTTATTAACAAGTTCAGGTCGGTTAAAGCGGGTTGATCATCGGTCACTCCCCACTGACCGTGACATTCATTTTTATGAATGACATGTGACAGGTCTGTGGTATATGCCGGGGTTACAGGACGAGTGGCTAGCGAGCGTTGCCGAGGCAACGATATACCCTTTTGATTATCGTCCGTTATTGCATTTTTTGAAATTTGGAGGGATCCGAAGTCCCTTGTATATTTTATTCGTATTATGTATTTATTTTATAATTGTAGTCATTAGGTTAAATAGTTTTCAAACGTTTTCAGTGAGCTCCGCGGCTGTGCCTCGAAGTTTTAAAAATTTACGTATTTTTCGCTGCTAATTATGCATTTATTATTTTGTAAAATCGCGGGGGTTCATACCGGGTTTAGTTCAGATCACCACCGAGTCAAACTATAAACAAATATTTTTATTTTTATTTAATTTATCATTTTACTTTTCCTCGGGTTACATTTTAATAATAATAAATACATTCACATAGGAATTAATATATAGATTTTTTTTTTTACGATGTGTGAGTATTATTAAATTTTACGACATTGATCAACATCACCCATGAACCACATTGTTTCAATTCCTAGTTAATCGGGCTTATATCAAATATTCAAGTCTTATTGGTTTCTTTATTCTTAAATTTTAACCAGTTATGGATATTATCCAAATTTAGCATATCCGCATTATGTGAGTTATCAAATACTATTAGTTGTTAGAGTATACCAGATAAATCGGGTCAATTTCGTATACTAAAATTACTTTACATTTTTGGGGTATTAGGCCTAGAGCTGGACATCGGCCCAAGTCGGTACGAGCGGACCGGGCTGGTAGGGAGGGAGCCCGAACCCACACCACGGGACCTGGGGGTGATGGCCTTGGACTAGACCGGTTGGTCAAAAATGTGCAAAAGGGGCGGGTCATGGCGGGCTGAATGGGTTTGTTGGGTATGGGAAGCTCGCGCCCGACTCCGCTTGGGAAGCGGGTTGGCCAGGCTCTGGGGAGCCACCTGGCCGGGTGTTTGTTGGCTCAATGGAGCGAGTTGGGCCAACCCGCACTGTTGTCCAACTCTAATTAGGCCACGAACGGGAGAAGATCCCGATAACTAAAAACCCTTTTCAGTTCAACTCACCCTAGTCAAGTCGAGTCGAATTGAATCGGGTCGGGTTTCAGATTTTAATTAGAAAACCAGGTAAATTATTGTCAATTTACCCGCGATTCCTTTCTTCCCCAAATCACATAAATCAATTTAACCCCACCAATTAATCATTCACTAATTTCATCCCCAAATTTCTGGGTTTTTTTTCTTGAATCTTCAAAACTTCAATTCCATTAATGGGTTTCCTTTAATTTTCCAATTCATTCTTCAATTCAATCTCAATTCAATACCCTAATTCCACATTAAATCACCAAAATTCATCCTTTTTTCAATCATAATCTAAACAACATACACTCTAATTACATATTTTTATAACATTTTAATTCAAAAATTCCATCTTTTTATAATACATTAATTTTAATTTTAATTAATTATAGTTTTTTTTATAGCAAGAAATGGTTTTTACATTAAATTCAACTTTGTTTTCACCACCTTTATATAATGGGTGTTATAATTCCAGTTTATCTACTGGAATTAATACTATTTCCAACATTTCAAATTATTGTGTTTTTAAGCAGAAGAAAATTGTGTGTTATTGTATCACACCTTCAAGGAATTTGAGTGATGGGGTTTCCTCCTTGAAATTAAGTGTGAGTAGCATAAATTAGTGTGTAGAAATTAGTGATTTAGGTAATTTATGTGTTTTTTTGTAATTAGGGTTTTGATCATAGTTTGTGTATACTGTGTTTGGATTGTTAATTGATGTAATTTAGTGTAATTACCATGTTTTAATGTGTATAATTAGTGATTTAGGTAATTTATATGTTTTTGTAATTAGGGTTTTGATCATTGTTTGTTGATATTGTGTTTGGATTTTTAATTGATGTAATTTAGGGTAATTACCATGATTGAATGTGTATAATTAGTGATTTAGGTTATTTATGTGCTTTTATAATTAGGGTTTTGATCATAGTTTCATGATAATGTGTTTGGATTGTTCGTCGATATAATTGAGTGTAAATAGCATGATTTAAGTGTAGAAATTAGTGATATAATGTGGATCATAGTTTGATAATATTGTATTTGGATTGTCATATGAGGTGATTGTTTTTAGTGACGGAGACAGGATTTGAAGTTAGGGCTGTCTTTAGTGACGGAGACATGATTTGAAGTTAGGGGACGAATGTAGATAAATTGTTTTAGGGAGGCGAATAAGTGATACTATGAAGTAGCTTACGAAAAAGATCGAAATTTTTAACTGAAGAATTCATCTTTTACATTGCTGCGGCCCTTCCCCTAGCTTCGTGAATGATTGGGTTTTTGTTATGAGGCGATATATTGGTGTTAGTAATACATTTATATGTGGTGACAGGATTCTTCTGATATGAAAATGCTGAATTTTAACGAAGAATTTGAGGATGATTCTGATGTGCTTATTGAGTGTAGAAATGTCTGCAAGTCTTTTGGGGAGAAACACATACTTAGAGGTGTTAGCTTCAAGGTGCATAATTATGTATTCCGATTCTACTCTTCTTATTGATATGAATTTTAAGTATTAAGATATATGCTTATGAGTTTGAAGATTCTCGGATTGCTTTGCTTGAGTGTTCATGTTGATTAGAATTGCTTGTAGATTAGACATGGTGAAGCAGTTGGTATTATCGGGCCTTCTGGTACTGGAAAGTCGACTGTTTTGAAGATTATTGCTGGACTTCTTGCTCCAGACGAGGTACAAGACTTGCCCCATTCTTCCGAGAGTTCATATACTTTAATGTGGTCTTAGTTTAAAAAAGCACCCCTTAAGTGCGCCTAAGGCGCGCCTTGTATGAGGCACTAGCCAAAATGCCTCGGTGCATTTTGGGTGCGCATTTTAGACAAGGCTCACCTAATAAGGCTAACTAGTACGTACTTTCCATATCTTTTAGACAAGGCTCCTCATTTCTTTTCCCATTATTCCTAACTTTACTCCTTGACATGTTAGCCAACTTGAAAACTCCTAAACATGCTATTGTTGCCCAAAATTTTATTTGGAAATTAAAAATTTGTTATAAAAAGTAGGGCTCACTTCCAAAAGGCGCCTTCACCTTGCACTTTGCGCCTCATCCCCTTGGCTCCTCGGTGCCCCTTGCACATTTTCAAACTAAGAATGTGGCTCATAAACCCGAAGGAGGTTGCAACCTTAGCACCAATTGACAATAGGAGTAGCTACTATATTATAAAGTTATCAACTTTCTCTGTTTTTAATCAACATGTCACTGGTATATGACATTATATGGATTGGAATCAATTCTCAACGTTTCGCTGCTTATTCACGTGAATTATCAAATTGATTGTTGTGCTCGACAGGGGGAGGTGTACATTCGAGGGAAAAGGAGAGACGGATTGATTAGTGACGATGAGGCCTCAATATCAGGGCTTCGCATTGGCTTGGTAATTTTACCGACATATTTGCATTTTGTTGCTGGTGTGATTTTATGTGTTTGCTGAGATTTGTATGATTTGGATGTCAGGTCTTTCAAAGTGCTGCATTGTTCGATTCCCTATCTGTGCGTGAGAATGTTGGTTTTCTTCTGTGAGAGACTGCCCTTGTTTGTTTGGTATATGTTTAATTATTTACCGTTTGATATAAATGCTGACCATTACTTCTTTTCATCTCTATGGTTAGGTATGAAAACTCTAAAATGCCAGATGATCAAATATCAGACTTGGTAACTGAAACGTTGGCTGCAGTCGGCCTGAAGGTATGTCTAAATCAATGAACTTTAGCTAAAAGGGCTTTTGTGGTCAATTTTAATCCATGTTGATTATTGCCTCTCAGGCTTTCTTCTCCAAATGAAAATATTCTGAACAACAGTAGAAAATGCTATGCTTATGTGCAGGGAGTTGAAGAACGGCTACCTTCTGAGCTGTCTGGCGGGATGAAAAAACGAGTTGCCTTAGCTCGTTCAATCATAGCTGACACCACAAAGAACGCAGTGGAGCCTGAGGTTTGATTTATTAACTTAGATTTGTTACTAACTAGTTCATGATAAATTTCTGTATGTATAATCATCATATGTATGGCTGTGGATGTGTGGTGGTGTCCTTTTTATTTAATGTTAGTACAGACGCCCCGTCTCTGTTCCTTTTCACGCAGTCAAGTTTTTTGCACCCTGATTTTTCCCTATATTTGAAGCCGTTAACTGAGCATAAAAAGGTTTATCCGTGCAATTTGTATTGAAACTAGAACACACTATGCCAATGCTTAGGGTACGCTTGGATATGGAGTAACTGTTATGGGAATAATAGAGGATGAACCAAAGGAAAGTAAGAGGTGGAAAAAGGAAGGAGATGAAGAAATGTTTTTGGTATCCCGCCTTTGTCCTAGGATAGTGTATTACCTCATATGGGGCTAAAAAATTTTTCACCTCCTTTCACCCTCCCTCCCACCCTTTCACCCTCCCTTCACTACCCCTTCGTCTCACCGTTAACACCATCACTTCCCACCCTTTACAATCCTTTTCATTACCCCGTAACAGTTACCCATTCAAACAAGATGTAAAATTCCCAACCCAGAAGTGCTTCAGTCTAATTGATTTGCATGGATGTCCGACCCCTGTGGCTATGCTAGTATAACATAACAGTAGCAGACATAATGTTTAGTAGTTAAACTGAAAAACACTTGATTAACTGAGATTTAGCATGCTGCTGACTGTACTCCTCTGAATACTGGCATGCATCAACTGATTTATATTCGGTAATTCTTACTGTAATCTGAATTCCGGCATGTATCAACTTCTTTTGGACTACCCATGGCAGGTTCTCTTATATGATGAACCAACAGCTGGACTTGACCCAATTGCATCAACTGTAGTTGAAGATCTTATCCGTTCAGTTCATTTAGAAGGTGAAGATGCTGCTGGGAAGACTGGCAAAGTTGCATCTTATATCGTTGTTACTCACCAACACAGTACCATCCGCAGAGCTGTTGATAGGTAATTTGTTTTGACCAATCACTTGGCAGAGTTGAAAAGATGTAATTCCATTCATATAACAGAGTATTTCTATTGGTTCAGATTGATCTTTCTTTACGAGGGAAAGATTGTATGGGAAGGATTAACGCATGAGTTTAGCTCATCAACAAATCCCATTGTTCAACAGGTATCTTTAAATCTTTTAAACTAGATCTTTATTTATCTTTAGCTAACTAAATGCAGTGTAGTTCCTCTCTTAGATTCCAACACCTGGAAACAGAATTAGTTAAGGGCTATGATTTAACCCGAGATCGTTCATTTAAAAAAAAAAAAAAAAGAATTCCTGCTCCAACTTATATTATATGATGGCAGCTTGTGTCCACAATGGTCACCGTCTATTTCTACAAGCCAATAAGTTCAGTACTCCACTCGAAGTGTAAATCTTGTCGCTTAAACAACCCGTAGTTGTCAACTGAGCTGTTCTTCCATTCTAGATCCTCACCACAAAGGATATCCATACCCACCTCAAAATCTCTCCTTATTTGTCAGAGTCAACTGTCAGTCTAGCGTCAGAAATGACGAGCTTAATTTGTCTGCTGCTTAACGATAATGCAACAGCTAATCACAGCTTTATTTCTGACGGTGGCTTACACCTCATCTAAGGGTTGAACTAGACCCTCGAGTTCCTTCAGAATTGTAGAGGATTTGGGTGCTTTGAAGTGAAAATGTTAGTTCCAAGTTTGGTTGTTTGTCGGGTTTTTCGTTGCTTGACTATTCACTTTACTGCTTTATATTCAGTTTGCAACTGGGAGTTTGGAAGGTCCAATCAAGTATTAGCACATACATCTCGAAACAACTCCAGCTTATAGGATACTGAAGGCAAACAATAAGTGCATTATGTGCAGAACAAGATGCTCTACTGTCTTGATCCATCAAAATTTTCTGCATATAGAACGATTATACGTAACTGAAACCTTGAAGAGAGACTGAAGCGACAACGCTTGCACAATCCAACTACGCACGGTTCGAGAATTTTCCGTGTAGGATGGCAGATGCAAATTCAACAATGTGGTTTCTTCCATTTCAGTGTATGTAAACTCTTTCTGTAATGTCATTTTTGTCTGAACCTGTGTTTTCAGCAAATGCTGGTCAGACATTCATGTCTTCATATTGATTGATCTTTTTAGAAAATGTATACATGAAAAGACGAGTAAATCTTGCTTAACACGGTCTTAACTCTTAAGTTAAGTCCTCTCACAATTCCCTTTTCATTTCACATCCTTTATGTATCGGTTGTGACTTGTGAGTACGTCTTAACTTAAAATTGCCTGAAACAAGAATTTACGATCATATATGTAATGCACAAGTACAGTCATATTTATGTGATTCATTATTTATTTCCCTGCTTATTTTTTGGAGCATCAGATTATGAAATGAGATTTTGTAGAATCGGATATGGTTAAATTTGCGGTTTAAATGTGGTCATTATCGTAATAACAAATATGATCGAGTATTATGAGTAAGAATATTAACATCTTTTATGGATGATTGTCCAAAATATCAACCATAAAAATATTTAAGCAAATAAATACTCCATATTTTAAGTATAAATAGATAGTGATATTAATCAAGATAATGTGTTTTATGTAATAATAAAGATTATTGTTCAACTCTTTATATCTTTATTTTATATTCAAATAATCACATATATTTAATATATTTAATCCCTTGGCTTAGTATAGAAACCATATAAAATCCTTGATTATATACCAATTAAGGAATTTATTCAAACAATATATATATATAT